>CM060348.1:29448279-29488279 GCA_030674155.1 Stramonita haemastoma
TGTGTGCGCGTGTGCGTGCATGCTCACATGCGTGCATGCATATCAATAAAAAGTTTGCTTAATCCAAAAGCATAAGCTACACTACAATTACTCCAAACACTGTGTAGAGTCTTCTTCCCTGCTTTGGAGACTCACAGCAACACAACACTGACTGAAATCTGAATCTCTAGCTAGTGCTTACACTACAAACACACACCCCCTTATCTACACACACACATACACAGATGTATAAATAAAGACACACAAAAGCAAATATGACATTACAAAAAAAGAAAAAAAATATTCACCACTGAAGCCGAAGCACTACAAAGAAAGGAAAAAAAGCAAACCCCCCCCCCCCCCCCCCCAAAAAAAAAAACCACCCCCCCAAAAACACAAACAACAATGCCTCACCCAAACCACCACACACACACCAAACACTAGCTCCCAAACACACACATATTCACACACACACACACACACACACACACACACACACACAGAACTACACACAACAGCTGGAAGACAAGACCCACAACTTCCTAAAACTTCTTCAGAAGTCAACATGGGGAAGTTGACTTCCCCCTCCCCTCTCCATCCATCTACAGGCAACACTACACAGTTTATAAACGCCAGTCCAAACCCCCAAAAGAAACCTGGCAAACTTTTCAACCCTATACAGGCAACACTACATATTATATATATATATATTATATATATAATATATATATATATATATATAATATATATAATATAAATAAATAAATATATATATTATAATTAATAAATATATATAATATAACACACCACTCCAAACCCCCAAAACAAACCTGGCAAAACTTTTCATCCCCCTATAGGCAACACTACACAGTTACAAATGCCAATTCAAACCTCCAAAACAAACCTGGCAAACTTTTCATCCCTCTAAAGGCAACACTACACAGTTATGTATAAATGCCAATCCCCCCCAAAAAAAACAAAACAACAACAAACACCACCACACACCACTTGGCAAGAACCAAACCACTGAAAGACGAGACAAGAAAATCGGCAAACAGTAAGGACAAAAGCTCTGTACAACTTCAGCTTCCGGTGTACATATAACAGTAAGGACAAAAGCTCTGTACAAGTTCAGCTTCCGGTGTACATATAACTTATCAGTGCTGGCCAGCCAGCCTTTCCTTTCATGACACACTCATATGCATTATCCATGGGCTAGTGTCTTTGTCATAGGCGCAAGTTCCTCACATGTACAAAGCAGAAATTTTTGAGTTACGTTTTTTTTGTACAAAGCAGACATAGTTCAAGAGGGTGGAGGGTGCCAATTGTTTTACAGCCCAAATGACCACGAAGGCCACGTCAAGGCTGTCATCTAGTTCAAGAGGGTGGAGGGTGGGGGGATACGCTTCGTTTCAATTTCGTGTCATGTTGTTTACAGCCCAACTGACCACGAAGGCCACGTCTGGCAAGAGATAGTTAAGACGGTGGAGGGTGGGGGGATACGCATTGTTTCGATTCGTTCTGTTGATTACAGCCCAACTGACCACGAAGGCCACGTCTGGCAAGAGATAGTAAAGGGGTGGGGGGGATATGCTTCATTTAAATTTCGTGTCATGTTGTTTACAGGACCCAACTGACCACGAAGGCCACGTCAAGGCTGTCATCCTATTTATTTGATTTCCACAACTCAGGTAGCATTCACTTCCAAGTTGAACATCAACACAACCCCCATCCCTTCAAACATCCAAAAAATCAATCTGAAGAAAAACAACATTATAAAGCATTGAAGCAGAGACGAAGGCAGCCGACATGGGCCGAACTGAAGAGGATCTCCCAGAACTAAGTCCGTTGAAGGGGCGTTCCCTTTGTTCCCCAGGGAATTCATTGGCTTAAGTCATAAGGCAAAACGCGTTCATTGTTTCATTCCTTTACCAGCCATTCTGCCTAATTTGTAATCCCCAGGTGGCAAACAAAGTGAAATAAAAGCACAATTAATATTTTAATATAAAAAAAAAAGATAAAAGGTTTAGGTGTCCCATAACCTATTTGGTCGTCGGGGAGTGAGGCACCTCAGCTTCTCTTAGGGCCAGCATATTGAGGGCGGCGCCCATCTCCTCCTCTCCCTCGCTGCTTTACCTTCCCTGACCCTAAAGAGGGCAGGTACCCATTTACAGCTGGTGAACTGGGAGACTGTACTGAAGCCAAGGCGTGCAAATGATCACCCATCCAACTGATAACCACAGTTGATGCTACTTAACCTTGGCTGGGGAAAGCGAGTGCTCTGACCACTGAGCTATCCTGTCAGGTAATTCAGAATAAAATAACAATAAAAAATTAATATATATTAATATATACACACATCTACTCAAATTCATTTTTGAAACACACATGCAGCATCTGCCATCATTTCACCTATCCTCTGTGATCATTAACTGAATCCTTTTGATAAAAAAAACATTCTTTAAAAACTAGCTGACTTCAAAAAATTAACAACAGATTAGCATTTCTAAAAAATAAAAACAAGCCCCCAAACCAAAATAAAAGATCAAGTTTGAAAGTCAGATATATTCGTTTCAGTACTCTTTTAGCAGGCAAATACATAAAAAAAAATAATAAAAAAAAAAACAAACAAAAAAGCTGGCAAATATTTTACATATGCCACATTAAAGAATAAAAAAAAAATTATTAAAAAATCACCATGGAAACACAGCTTGTCACATGACAGGAAATGCTCCGTCTAATCCCTTTACTTATTAGCCCCCCCCCCCCCCCCCCTCCAAGGATCACTTGCATGGCCATAGTTCTCACATCCGTGACATCATCTTTACAATACACTCTTATATAAGTGGGTTTTTTCATATAGTCAATGAAGTATCTAAAAAAAACAAAAAGTACAAAAAAACCCACCTCTCTCCCTAAAAAAAAAAAAGACTTATCTACACATTCCTACACTTTATTCGAGAACCCTCCCCCCCCCCCCCCCCCCCCCCCCCAAAAAAAGACTTAGCAACATATTCCTACACTTCACTCAGAACACGACCCCCCCCCCCCCCCTCAAAAAACAAAACAAAACAGCCCCCCCCCCCCTCCCCCCCCCCCCCCAAAAAAACAAACAATCCCCAAACTATGTGACCATAATTCCCCTGATCTAGCTCACACCCACCTAAAAGAAACCAGTTTTGAAAAAAAAAAATTACACTCACAAGAATCTGACATCCAAAAGACAGTACAACTGCAAAAAAAAAAACCCAAACAACCCCGCCCCCTACTCCCCCCACCAAACCCACACGGTGAAATGTCTCTTTCAAGCATCAAAATCACAGGAAGCTCTCCTCCTAAGTCTACTCAACAATGTTCAGGTATTTTCACTTGGCTATACACATCTAATCACCACACGTGGTATAAAGTACAGAAACATAAAAAAAAAGAGATACATTCCATTCCCCACAGGCATACATATAACATAAACGTAAAAAAAATATATACATTCTAACACAAATTCATACATCAGATATTCCCCTAACCCACTGCCTCTCAAAAGCAACGACGTAGAAAGAGTCTTCTTGGCCACATTACAAGAAAAAAAAAAAAAGAAGAAAAAAAAAAGAGTGACAATGACAAAAATTCACTGCAGTTCATATTTACAGCCAATCAGAACTTATGTTCTTGGTGATAAAACTGGGAAAAAAAAAAATGTGGTAAGATACTGTCAATTCATAACGAACTCTTCAGACTCCATTTAGTCTGTAACAAAACGGAAAGTGTTGTGATAAAATGTTCTTTAGTTTATGATCAAAATGAACATATTCGGATCAGATATTACCTAGTTTGAATTGAAACTGACCCCTTTCTGACACGATACTTTTTTAGTTTATGAGGAATGAAATTAAAAGTACACTGACAAAAGAAATATTTTTTTAATATCGAAATCAAAATTATTCAGATACCATCTAGTTTATCATGAAACTGCACAAATACAATCTAGTTTACACCGAGAGAGAGAGACAGAGAGAGAGAGAGGGCGGGGGAGAGAGAGAGAGAGAGAGAGAGAGAGAGAGAGAGAGAGAGAGAGAAGAGAGAGAGAGAGTTTTATTTAATATTATTATTAATTTATTTCTTTAATATTCGAGATAACAGAATAACAATCATTCTTTTTTTCATCCTGTACCCCGTGTGAATGCATTTTTTTTTGTAAATACTGTCATCTAGTTCCGACGCACAACATGCCTACTATTACGAAAAGCGAACAGGATTTAACGTGTGCGAAGATGTGATGGGCGTTCAGCAACAGGGGGCCACGGTTTAAAGAGTCAACCGAAGAAACGAAGAGGGAGGGAGGGGGGGGAGAGAGAGAGAGAGAGAGTCTTTACTTTTTTTCTGATAAACTTGCCTTAGAGACAAAGCCATATTAAAGACTCATACCTACCATTTGATTTGGTTAGTAAGTGTACAGCAAAGAAAACCCCACCAAAACACAACCAAATACAAACAAAACGGAAAAAAAGGCGACCAATAAAAAAAAATCTGTAACAGTAATGTACACTACAATAAACTAAAGCGTTTTTCTGATTAAAAACAACAAACTCCCCCCCCACCCCCCCCCCCCAACAAAACACACACAGTATACATATCCTACATTATATTATCATATCACAAGAAACAAATAAGCCCCCCCCCCCCCCCCCCAACACACCCACCACCACCACACTTAATTATCTAAGTTGACTCCTTACTTATCTTGATAGTGAGTGATTCACATTTCTTCAAAACTACCTTTTGACTTGCCACAGTTCACCTCGTCTCAACTTATTTTTTTTTTTTATTTTAGCGAATTCTACGCCACAAGCATATACATACACAGTACATTTCCTCCACCCTCTCTCACCTTGCAAAAAAAAAAAAAAAAAAAAAAAGGTTACTGTAACTATCTATCACTGTCCACGGCAATTCTATGTGTCAGTAGAATAGTGCCGTGTGTAAGATGGGTCGCTTCACTTTGTGTTCAAAATCCTGAAGCATTTCGTCCACTTCGTTGTCCAGGTCGTCTGAGGTGTATAACTGAAACAGACACGGAACCAAAAGCCCATGACAGGAGATTCTCAAAATCTGATCTAAAAAAAAAACAAAGGTAAAAGGTAAAGGGACATAGGTGGTCGTAGGGGAGCGAGGAGTCAGAGACCTCAGCTTCTCTAGGGGCCAGCATGTTGAGGGGGCGCCCTTCTCCTCTCCCTCGCTGCTTTACCTTCCCTGATCCTGAAGGGGGCAGGTACCCATTGACAGCTGGGTGGTCCCCCATCCAATTGGTAACCACGCTCGATGCTGCTTGACTGGGAAAAAGCAAGTGCTCTGACTACTTAGCTATCCCGCCCCCTTAAAAAACAAAAAACACATAAAAAAACAGACACAGAACCAACAGCTGAGAAAATGGCCGGTGGTTTGAACTGACAATGATGGATACCGGAACTGAGTGGTTAAGACTGTTTTGATTTCAGTCCCCTGGGGTTGTGTGCAGAAGATCAACTATGCATGTTAAAGATCCCATGATTCATGTTTGCATGGGTGGGTTACGCCCAAAACTTGCAACAAAAAAAAGTTTGTAAAAACAAAACTTCACAAAAACCTCCTCTCCAGATAAAAGTAAAGCAATGATACTGAAGCCATACTTGTGCGCGCATGCACACACACACACACGCACACGCACACACACACACAGAGTAAGTGAGTGACACACACACAGTGACACACATATACAATGCACACACACAGTAATGTAAAAAAAATATTAAAAAAATAAAAAAATAAATAGTGACACACACACACACACACAAACACATACACACACACAGTGACACACACACACACTCACTCACACACACACACACACTCACACACTCATACACACACATTCACACACTCACTCGCACACTCTTAACACACACACACACACACACACGAGTGACACACACACACACACACATGAGTAACACACACACATACGCACACACAGTCTCACACACACACACACAAATAAACACAGAGGCTTGCATGCATAACTCACATACATGCCCCCCCCCCCCCCCGCACTAATACTTACCATGGTGACCATTTCACAGATCATAAAAGCCCCGATAGTGGCCTCCTCATGGTTGTCCTGAATATCTATGTTAATGAGATGCATGACGTGATCCAGATCTTTCGGGCGGTTCTCTATATCTGCCAAACACCAGTAGAATAAAAGAATGAATTAATAAACAACAAAGACACAATACATACATATATATATAAAATATATATATACATACTTATGAAAGTCGTCATAACCACACAACAGTAAAATTATATTCTAGATCTGTAAAACTTAGTCGCCGCTGTAGCCTAGTGGTTAGGGCATTGGACTTGTAATCTAAAGGTTGCAGGTTTGATCCCAGCTTTCAGCTATGGCGTTGTGCCCTTGGAGAAGGCACTTTACGGATATTTTCTCACCCCACCCAGGTGTAAAAGGTGTACCAACCTTGTGTTGGGGGTTAACCCTGCGATAGACTGGCGTCCTATCCAGGGGGAGTCTATGACTCTTAATCGCTTAACGCCACAGAAACCGGGATAAGCACCGGCCTGATGAGCCTTAGGCTCGGGACAGACTTTTAACTTAAAACTTAGACACAATTTCAACATAAAAGCATCCCATCCTCCCTCCCCCATCCACCCCCCCCCCCCCCCCTCCTTCCCCCAGCACTAAGACACTAAGTCTCGCACCTGTCCTCGACAACACACATGAAGAATACAACAGTGCTTACCTTCTATCACTGACACAATTTCAACATATAAGCACCCCCTCCCCCCCCCCCCCCCCCCCCCCAAACATCCACCCCCCCCTCCCCTCCAGCGCAAAACACTAAGTCTCCCACCTGTCCTCAACAACACAAAAGAAGAAGAAGAATACAGCACAACAACAACAGTGCTTACCTTCTATCACCTGGTCGTACACTCTCTCTTCGCAGGTGATGACGATGTCGAATTTCTGTGTGCAAGCCTGGAACCGTTCCGGTTTGGGTTTGATACGCCGGTTCCTGTCCAGCATGTGTAGAATGCCGTTCTGTGTGTAGCTGGGAGAAGGAGCTAAGGAATCTTTTTTTTCAAAAATTATTTTGTGATGGGGCGGTAATTAGATTACTTCCCATGCGATCGGAACTGCCCATCGCAGTGTCGTCGATCTAAATTTAGATCCACACCTGCGAATTGTGCACCGTTCTGTATTGTTAGGGGGGGTGGTCGAAAACCCTCCGTTGTTGCATGCACTTTGCCCGTAGCGGTGAAATGTAGTGTTTATGCAGCCTCTTTTCAGAGGCCACATTCCCACTGTCTGACCGTGCTGTTGTCGTCGCCGAGAAGTTGTACAGAGACGCGGCAGATCAAATATCTGCACTCTGTTACAATTTATTTTAAAATGTTTCTTCTTCTTTTTTTTCACAAACTAAGGAATCTGGGGGCGGGATAGCTAAGAGGTCAGAGCACTCGCTTTCCCCAAGTCAAGTTAAGCAGCATCGAGAGTGGTTACCAGTTGGATGGGTGACCCTTTGCACCTTGGCTTCATTACAGTTCCCCCCCCAGTTCACCCAGCTGTCAATGGATATCTGCCCTCTTTAGGGTCAGGGAAGGTAAAGCAGCAAGGGAGAGATGGGCGCCGCTCTCAACATGTTGGCCCCTAGAGAAGCTGAGGTCTCTGACACCTCATCCCTTACGACCACCTTAGTTATGGGACACCTATACTTTTTACCTTTTAAGGAATCTGACTTTTGCTCTGGTGATCTCACTCTCTGATTAGAAAAAAAGGCTGGAGGCATGGATGATCGACATGAATATACCCAGCATGCATCCTGCCCACTGGAGAGGGACAGGCTCTGTCAAGCTAGATTGCTAGGGGCGGGATGGCCCAGTGGTCAGAACACTGCGCTCGCAATCTGACAACCCCGGTTCGATGGGATTTTCCCCCTGGAGCTTAGAGCAAAATAAAACCCTTAACTAATGTGTGTGTGTGCATGTGTGTTATGTGTGCATGTACGTGTGCACGCGCACGCATGTGTGTGCGTGCATGTGTGTGTGTGCATACATGTATATTATATCCATATGTGTTGTGTTGGGTTGAGTTGCAATGTGGGCATGTGAATTTCATTAAAATAAAATATTTACTTTCAAAAACAAAAGCAAAAAATAAAAATAAAAGCACATTCGTGGACAACTTACGATGCCAGGCATTCCACAAGGGGCACAAAAAAGGATACAGATCTGGGTCTTTCCTCCACAGGTCTTTGTACATTTCGTCGTAAGTGACGCTAAAGTCGTACACGTTGGGCTTGTCGGGGATGGACCAGGCAGCTTCACTTGATTCCCTGTGCCAAACGACTGTACAGGGAATCCTTTTTTCCTGAAATAAAGGAAAACACTTTTCTTTTAGATTCCATTCTCTCACCAGAAAAAAAAAAAGGTGTTTTTTGTGTGTGTGTTTGTTCCTTAGCTAGAGCTGTAACTGTCCAAGGTGTGATCACCAATGGTGAGATTTGTAATTTATGCATATGCCACCATTCCCCCCACTCCCATTAGGTGGGTGCATTCCGACTTCAGGAATGGCGTCTAAACACGACACCTGTATGCATGCTTTCTGTAATCCATCCCTACGGCACGAAATGGCCTACTCCTCCAAAAAGTGGAATGGGTTTTTAACGTGTGCGCAGAATGTTCTGCATGCATTCACACACTGAGCCATAGCTTATGGCCTCAACTGAATGACTCTGACATTCAGTTCCATGGGAAGAAGGGGCAAAGCTGGAATCAAACCCAGAACCTCATACTATGCTAATCATGGTTTACCTGTTAGGTATGTGACTATCTTAACCATCTTGCCACCTTTGTTTTAAAAAATAAATGTATTTGATATAGTATACCACAAAGTTGGGAATGAATGTGACCAAAAACAAAAAACAAAAATGGGCCCAATTATTCTCAATTTTTGACAACAGCTTTTAACGCTGAACGACTCTGACGAAGTTGCCAAAACACAGAAATAAGATATTGTAAAAAAAAAAAAAAAAAAAAAGAATGCAAAGTTTCTAGTTTTGCTATGTGTTTATTCCAAAACGTAACCAAAATAAAGGAGTTTTGGTTTGGCGGCAAACTTTCAGCACAACATTACTCACTGAAAACAACCCTAGAGAGTAGATTGTCAAAAAAGCAATACTGTTTTGAAGAACTGGTCACTGAAATGTCAATAATACAAAACCATGAGTTTGGTTGCCAAGTCTGGACATAATTCCATTAGTTTCCTTTCACCTTGAAAGGCATCACCTCTACTGTCCATCTATCAACAAGCCAAATTTTTTTTATGGCTAATTTTGATTACAGATTAGGAAAACACAATGTTCTTGGTCTTTTCATGTGAAGATATTGTGCTGTCCTAACCCTCAAGTCTTCAGTTAGGCACACAGACTGATGCAGGATATGAAACCTGTTTTTACCATCCATAGCTCATGTAGGTCACACCATGCCATCATCACTTTCTCTACATACTACCACCAAACACATGTAAGCCAGACAAGCCAGAAAGTTCTTAGCTGCCTCAAATGTGGGTTATGTTTATTATATACTACCCCATTATACAATTCAGTGAATAAAAAAAAAAAGAAAAAAAAAAAGGGGGGGGGGGGGGGGGTTATTTTCAATATGCCACAAGGTTTTCAACAGTAGCTATCTAGCCCAGTTGGTAAGACCGACTTCAATCCCATGGGTCATGAAGTCATGAGTTTGAATCTCGGCGGTGTCTGGTGAATTAAAGGTAGGGATTTTTACAATCACCCAAGGCAACATGAAGTGCAGACGTGTCTGTGCCACAATTCCCTTCGTGTATTTAAACATGTAGAACATCAAGTATGCATGTTAAAGATCATGTCACTCATGTCAGCGTTCAGTGGGTTACGGACACATGAACCTACCCAGCATACCCCCTTTAGTCTAGACAATCTTCACAATGTTGAAGGCAGTTGAGAATCGAGTTTGTGGCAATTGAGTGTTCTGATCCTGCCAACACACTTACACTTAAGACATACCAACTCTGAAGAATGTGCTCTAACAAAATGAAAGAGACTATGGTGAGATCTAGTGGAGACTTCTTTCTGTTATTAAAATCAATACTGATGCAGTGACAAGACCTCTTTTTGCTGGTCTTAATTCTTACCCTAGGAAACTGTGTGCTTCCATACTGCGGTTCTGGTTGCTGGAGCATACTATTGCTATTTTCAGTTGGTCAGGCATGATGTTATGTTGTTCACACTGACTTTTGCTGTCTCACAATCACAGCTAAAGAGCTATGTACTTTCTGTATTGCTATTTTCCTTCAACGACCCAAATGGGTGCGATAGACGGATCGCTTCAACACCTCACTTTAACAGATTACTACCAGATTGACAGTTTTACCAAGGGATTAAAACAAAAATATTGCGCAAGAACCTTAACTAAATATAAACGACAGCATGTCAGAAAGTTCAAAATGTCTTTTCGCGAGGCTCAATATGTCAGTTTCTTTTGTTGATTTTTCTCATGCTTTCGATCTTTATTACTCTTATGACCGGAAGTAATGCTGTGCTTCAGTAGAAATTATGGAATCAATCACGAATATAAAAAAAATATCGTTATTGCATGTTGATTTTTTGTTTTTAGAGATCTAAAATTAAAAGCTAATGAAATAATTAAAATGCAGTACCAGCATGAGTATTTTGTGGCTAACAATTTCTAAGCAATGTAGTTTTATTTCTTTACTGTTTATTCCAAGCATGAATTTCAGTAAACCACTAGTCGCCATATTTCCCAATTTGAGTATCTCTGGACCATGTGAACAACGTTTGGAATGGACATCTTGGATCAGTTCTTATTACATCCATGACCTGAAACAGTATTCTCTAAACCAAAATAAAGAAGTAAGGCTGAAACTTTTCTTTGCAATCGTTATTTCTATTTCCAAAATTTTGGCATTGGCGGTTTATCTTTCCCTGCATTTGCCCAGCTTGCAATCGCAGCATAACAGATCGAGTTGACCAAATCTGGAGTAGCCCAGTTCTTTAACAATAACAACGCTGTAAGAGGTAGGTTCTTCATAATTACCTCATAATATTTCATCGACGTAGTAATAATTGACCATCGGTGATATGTTCTGATTTGGATAGGTGTATTTATCAAATCTATAATTTTCTGTAAGTATATATCAAGTCATTCTTTGCTCTTGCCGTATTGGGTCACGAAAACAGTAAAAGGGGGAACTAGGAGTAGGAGCTCAAATTTCAAAATCATTTGAGGGATTTAAAACTAAAAGTGGGAAATTTAAGTACATCAAGGAAAGGAGAATTAACTGAAGAGGAAATAAAATTGATGGCTCAACTCGGTTTTGTGTTAGTCTGTTACTTCTCATGAAAGATACTGCCGAATGCCGAAATGGGTGTCAAATGTAACGTCCGGGTGTTCTGTTACACTGATAAACCAGTTCATCCATAATGTCTCTGATTTTAATGGAATGATAATATACATGGACTTACCAGTTAGTAGCAGACATAAGCAAGATTGATTACATTGGAGGTTTATGCACATTTTTACTAATTTTTGCCACACCTTAACATAGAAGAAATTTCCAGATCTGTTAATTCATACCTGCAGGCCTAATCAAGTCAATCACTGTCATAGATCTTAGAATTACATGCAGTCTGAGCATGTCAAATACATGTATTGGTATACATACTCACATGTGTGGCCGCCGCTGTGGCCTAGTGGTTAGGGCGTTGTACTCGTAATCTAAAGGTTGCGGGTTCGATCCCAGCTATTCCGCTATGGCGTTGTGCCCTTGGAAAAGGCACTTTACGGCTATTTTCTCACCCCACCCAGGTGTAAAAGGGGTACCAACCTTGTGTTGGGGGTTAACCCTGCGATAGACTGGCGTCCTATCCAGGGGAGAGTCTATGACTCTCAGTCGCTTAACGCCACAGAAACCGGGATAAGCACCGGCCTGATGAGCCTTATGGCTCGGGACAGACTTTAACTAACTCACATGTGTACGCATGCACACACACAAGGACACATAGTTGTCACGTAAATCACACACACACACACACACACACACACACACACACACACAATGACAATATTTACAAAACTGCATACACACGGGGACCGGATGAAAAAAAGCACATGATTGCTTATTCTGTTATCCTTGATATAAAAGAATAAATAAATAAATAAATAAATAAATAAATAAATAAAACACACACACACACACACACACACACACACACACACACACACACACACACTGTGACTTTTGAGTGGGAGTTTTTTTTTTTTCTTCTTTTGTTTTTTTTTCTTTTGGTTGTTTTTTGCTGTTATTGTTGTTGCTTGTATTATCTATAGGCATATTTTATTTTAAGGCTATTGAAATCATGTTAGCTAATTAATGTTGGTGAAATGTTTGTTGTTGTTTTATTTGTTTGTTTTTTCCCCTTTCCTTTCTTTTGTTGGTTTTATTGTTTGCTAGAGATTTTCAACTTTTTTGTTTTGTTTTGTTTTGTTTTTTGTTGTTGTTTTGATTTTTTTTCTTTTCTTTAGATAGATGTCCTGATAGAAAAAAGCAAATTGATGCTTAATGTACCATCTTGAAATAAAAATTTGATTGATTGACTTGACTCAGACTCACACACACACACACACACACACACACACACACACACACACACACACACACACACACGCACACATGCGCGACGTGCATGTAAAAGAGCAGATTGTATTATGAAAATATTACCTTTTTTTTAAAAAAATATATTATGTATATAATATGTATGTTTTTCTATTTGAGTCTTTCTTTTTTTCCTCTTATTTTTTATTTTTATTATTATTTTTAAAAAAGCTTCTATTCAATTTCGATATTGTTGATGTTGATAATATTTTTGTTGATCTTAGTCTTATAATGTTATATAGATAGAACTAGCTTGATGACATTTTTTTTGCTAAATTCAGTGTGCCATATCTGATCATGAGGAAATGAAAACAAAAGACATTTATTTTGGTTTAGAAACCAAATTTTATTCAGGAAGCCATTCTCACTAATGCGAGTAATGGATGTCTTAAACCAAAAGTTTAAACTATGGTGTGCTCAACAGGAGTTAATCAATGTTCAGCTTTTATGCCAAGTTATGGTAGACTGAAGCTTGAATGTGGCTGCCTTGGTGATACAAAAATCTCACAGCATTGTTGAACCTCTGAGCTGTAGCTGAGGAACAAAAAAAAGTGGAGTATAAAAACAATAATTATTGACATTGTCTTGTTAACAGAGTAATCTACTCAAGACATGGACGGGGGATGTCGAGTTTTCCTCGGCCTTTTTCATCTCAGCGAGGAGGTCGTCTAGGAGACAGACGGAGTCGCGGAGGTCACAGGGGTGACCGTGACCCCAAGGACCAAGGGGACAGAAATGGAGACCCCAACAACTCCAATTTTGATGGGAAACGTATGCGCAAAGCCATTCATCGGAAAACTGTCGACTACAATTCGTCCATGATTCATTATTTGGAGGTGAGGCAGTTTGAGATGAGCGATCAATAAGGTGTGTGTGTGTGTGTGTGTGTGTGTGTGTGTGTGTGTGTGTGTGTGTGTGTGTGTGTGTGTGGTGTGTGTTTGTGTGTGGGTGTGGGTGTGTTGAGTGTGTGGGTGTGGGTGTGTCTGTGTGTGTGTCTGTGTGTTTTGACAATTTAGTTTTTTTTGTGTGAAAAGTCTGTGTAAATCCTGTTACTCTGTACTATTAGACTAGAGCCAGTAGAAGTTTATATTATATGTAATGAATATCTCATAAAGTCTTGATTTGCCTCCTGTTCTGTTTTTCAGAACCGTATTTTTCAACGTGATCATCGTGACAGACGTGCCATTCAGCCAGATTCTTTATACGCACCACAGGTAAGAAGCACCAGTTGTGTACTTTCTCCTTTTTAAATTTTTTTTTTAAAAGGTGTTATAGAGTTTATTTTTTTCTCTGTAAATGAAGGAAACCTGGTAATTCAGTTGCTCCGGTTTGGTTACCTGTTTTGATTTGAGTTCGCAGCCTCTTTAAAAGATTTCTGTTGTAAATAATACTGTTCGGTTTTTGTTTGTTTGTTTGTTTTTGTTTTTTTTAGACTGTTGTCTTTGCTTCTCTCATTTTTTGTTATGATCTGTTTTCTTGTTTATTATCTGCCCACCAGGCTTAGATGCATGTTGGTATTAAGTTTTTTTTGCATTTAATTATCTTTGACCACATTTAATAATTCAGTTTGTATCTTTTGGGGTTTTTTTTCCTTCTTTTTTTTGTGCAGGTGTGATCTGGAAATCGTCCCTGCTCATTTTGACAGTAGCTTGTTGCCCATCTCTGTATTATTTACTTATTTATTGATTATTTTTTACTTATTAGGTGGTGGTTTTTGTGGTAGTTTATCTGTATGCCTGCCTCTTAGGACAGTTAAAACCAAAAAATAGACATTCTTTTCATCATTCAGTGTTTGATATTGAGAAAACATGTAAGGTAAAAATTTGTGTTGGTTGTTTCATCCCTCCCTCCCTCCTTTTACAATTTGGAAAAAAAGGTGTTATGAAAAGGAATGGTACAGGTAGGTACCTCTCAGTGTATCAGTGCCTTTTTTTCATTGCTGCAGATCTATATATACTCTTGTGTTTAAGACTTTAAAGCAATTGATGGAGCATTAACTGGGAGGTGGGGATAGCCTAGTTAGTGGTTAGACCATTGAGCTGGCGATTTGACAGCCTGAGTTTGTGCCACCTCTGATGCTTCTCCCATTCTGGGGGATTTTCCCCTACAGTACTGATTACACACCCCTGAAAGTCATTTGGGTGAGGCTATCAAGTTCCGGTACTGTGTGTGAACGCCCACAGAACATCTTGTGCATGTTTTACAACCTGTTAGACTGCCTTTAGGAAGTGTTAGGCCATCAGTAACTCGGATGGATGACTAAACTGTGAAAAAAGCAATCACACACTGACACAGGTGTCGTGTCTAGACAGTATCCCTGAAGTTGGAATGTTTCTACCTTAATGGTGTTTGTGTGTGTAAGGGGGGGGGGGGGGGGGGGGAGAGGTTGCATATGAAAAAAAAATCACATCATTAGTAGTGAACCTGAGTTTTAGCCAGGAAACACCCCCCCCCAACCAAACTGCAGTCACGTCATTGACATAGGTAACCCAGTCATGTCAATGACTTAGCTAGATCCCATTCACATCTGTTCTAGACTATAGGTATGAAGATGTGTGTGTGGTGTGTGTGTGTGTGTGTGCTGATGGTGTGTGTGTTGCATGTGTGGTGTGTGTGTGTGTGGTGTGCATGCTGCGTGCGCGTGCATGCATGCATGTTGCGTCGTGTCGTGCATGTGTGCATGCGTGCGTGCGTGCATGTGAGAGAGCACCCACACTGTATACTGCCTCCTTCATTGATCCCTCCCTCCACGTGTGTGCAGTTGATGCCTCCCATGGCTATGCTGGACAAACCCATGAACTGCGTCACCACCAAGTTTGTTCGCACCTCCACCAACAAGTTCCGCTGCCCCGTCTTCTGCTTAGCTGTGAGTGGTGGGGGAAGGAGGGAGGGCCTTCCTTACCTGACCTCTGTTCTTGCTTCTGAGACGGTTTTTTTAATTGTTTTATGGCTTGTTTGTTTATTTAAAACTTTTGTTTGGCTGAGATACACTTTTAATGTTTAGTGGCTTGTTTGTTTATTTAAAACTTTGTTTTGGCCGTCTAGTCTAGTCCTCTTTGTGCTCAGGTAGCACGTAAGGCCTCGACTAGAGCCCGCCACTGATGTCGGTCAGCTGAAACACGCTCCAGACGGCCCCATGTCCAACCCTTTTCCTTCATCTCCCTCTGAGATACACTTTTAATGTTTAGTGGCTTTTTGTTTGTTTGAAACTTTGTTTGAAAGTAGGTTTTATTTGGTGTGTTTATCCGAGTGTTAATATATACAGCTTTTGAAGAAAGCGCTTTGATTCCCTGCACACCATTGACTTAGCTATATTCCGGTGAGTGCTGTCATGTTCGGAAGTGTTCAGTATTGATAGCATTTCATTCTTTATTGCTTCTTCAACTTTTTTACTTTTTTTTTTTTTTTTTTCCCCATTCATGGATCAAGTATGGTATGTGAATTCAGGGTAGCCTGGATTTTTTTTTTTTTACAATCTCCCAGGTCACTTTCAAGTGCAAACCCGCCAGTGCCTTAATTCCCTTCATGTATGTAATACACGTGCAGAGCATCAAATACCGTGACAAAGATCCTGTAACTCGTGTCACAGCATTCTGTGGGCGATGATGGAAACACTAAAGATAACTCAGCATACATCTCTGAAGTCGTAACGGTTATATCACGCAAAATCTCACCTTGGGTGAACATAGGAGCTCTAGCCAAGGAACAAAAAGCAAGACAACCCTTTTTCTCCCCCCCCCCCCCTTATTAGTATAAGCTTTCCCGTAAAAGGTGGGTGCAGTAGAAGTTGCAGGGTTTGGTGTGATGCTGTGCTTGCAGTGGACTCCAGAAGGCCGGAGACTGGTCACCGGAGCCTCCAGCGGAGAGTTCACCTTGTGGAACGGCTTGACCTTCAACTTTGAAACCATCCTGCAGGTCAGTCAGTGAGTCAGGTTGCCGTCAGAATGTCGGGCGGGAAGTTTGTTAATTAACATTGTAGGCAGGTAATGGTGTCCTCCGGCAGTTTTCGTTCTTGTCACGGAGAGCCAGTTATGTTAGTTAATTAAGCTCTTGTGTTGTGTCAGTGGTGTAAAAGGACAGGAGGGAGACTGCTGGTACTGAATACTGAATTTTCATGTCTCTAAGATTTTAGGACCTTGGTTTTTGATTTTCTGCTGTAAGAAAGGAATTAATACATTTTGAGAAAAGAAAGGATATGAAAATCAGTGACATTCATTAGTTCTGTTTTACCTTCATATAATCAGAAAGTTACAGTACATAGATTTGTATCAAACCCATCAATTTGAAGCTGTGATAAAACTTTGGGGTATGTGTATATGAATATGTGTATTTAAACTGTACATTTTTATTTTTATTATTATTAGGTTGGTTTTTTTTTTTAACTGTTCTCTCTGTAACGTTACTTTATTCAGAGTATAACAGGCATGGATCAGTAGTGAATTGATTTTACTGAAGTCTCTGCTTTCAAGCAATTGGATTGTGCTAACTTACATGTTCAAGGTAGCAGTAGTTAAAAATTTATCCTTTTCAGTCAGGTTTTAGCAAAACTGTCTAGCAGATTGTGTGTGCATGTGCGTGTGCATGTGTGTGTGCATGTGCGTGTGCGTGCATGTGTGTGTGTGTGCGTGTGTGCGTGCGTGTTGGGGGAGGGGTGGAGGGGTTTTGCTGATGGGTCTTTTTCTTTCATGCATTTTGTTTAGTTTTATTTTTGTTTTCAGCAAAGCTTCGACGCATGCTTCTTTTGTCCGACAACAAGTGTAGAAAATGATATTGCTCTCTGTTATTCATGTCAGAGACTTGGTGCTTACATGATGTATAGTGCCTCTGTATGTCTGTATAACCAACAAAATGATAAAACTTTCAGAAGAACTTTGGGAAAACTGACCAAACTGACCAAACTGAGTTAGGCAACAAAAGACAGGGTGCAGTCACAGAACAGTGTAGTAGGTAACTGGCCCAGTGTGTGGTAAAAAAGGGCTGTTCACATGAGAGTTCGTGCATGTACAAAAAGCTTGACTTTGCTTTGTTTTTTTTTGGGGGGGTTTGTTCCTTTTTTAACTTGATTTGGCTGTTTTTCTCACTGAAAAGACAAGCAAGATCGACGAAGTACGTTGCTAGCAATTCAGAAAAAAACCCAACTAAACTGACTTAGATTTTATTATTGACTGGTCGGTCTTACAGTAAAGGTTTCGTCGTCAATCAAATAAAAAAAATCAATCAAAATTTTAGTTTCAGGTGTACATTGAAGTAAGCATCGATTTGCTTTTTTTCATCACGCCATCTATCTAAAGAAAAAACAACAAAAAAACCCAAATAAACTAAAGCAGAGAAAAACATTTCACCAACATTAATCAACCAACATTATTTCTACAGCCTCAAAAATATACAATATGGCTATAGAAAATACAAGCAACAACACTAACATCAAAAACAAACCAACAAAAAAAATCACTCAAAAGACACACACACACACACACACACACACACACACACACACACACACACACACACACACACACACACACACACTTATACATACACACACACACACACACACACACACACACACACACACACACACACACGCACACACGTACATACTTAACACACAGGTCACGCGCTCCTCCCACAGCGCGTATGCACGTACCGCGCATGCACACCTTTAAAGTTTTTAAAACTTGGTTTGATTAGATTTGATTTATTCTTTTATATCGAAGATAATGGAATAAGCACTATGGTGCTTTTTTACATCCAGTCCCCGTGTGTATGCAGTTTTGTAAATGTCATCTGTTCCCTGTTTTGTAAATGTCATCTGTTGTGTGTGTGTGTGTGTGGTTGGCAGGCGCATGACGTGTCTGTGCGCGCCATGCGGTGGACGCACAACGACCTGTGGATGGTGACGGCCGACCACGGGGGCTACATCAAGTACTGGCAGAGCAACATGAACAACGTCAAGATGTACCAGGGCCACAAGGACCCCATCCGCGGAGTCAGGTTAGCCCCCTTCCCACATACCACCGCCACCACCACCACTGCCACCACCACCACCGCTGTCTCCTCCCTATCTCGGGTCCAGCGGTGTGGCCCGCTCGTGTCGGCCGTGGCGGGTGATATGGCCTGTTTCCTTGTGTTGTGTTCGAACCTAGCATGTGTGGAAAAGTTGTTGGAGTTACGGGGTAGGGAGCAGACGTGTAGGAAGTTTTCCTGCCAGGTTTCGGGAAGTGGAGGGTTTGGTTTAGGGCCGTGTCTCAAGTTGTTTGGCTTAAGGGGTAGGTGTTGGAGTTACGATAAAATTTATGTTTTGTTAATGTTGTGTTCTGTGAAATGTTATGTAGGTATTGTAGTTATGATAGAATTTATGTTCTGTTAAATGTTATGTTCTGTAAATGTTACGTAGGTATTGTAGTTATGATAGAATTTATGTTCTGTTAAATGTTATGTTCTGTAAAACGTTATGTAGGTATTGTAGTTATGATAGAATTTATGTTGGGGTATTGGTCGGTAAAGGATTTGGTATGGTTTTGTGTTCGGTAACGGAGGTCGTGAAAGTTGTTCGGAGTATTGACGATGTTTAAAAAAAAGTTTGCATGGTTTTTTTTGGAGTTTTGGATTTCAGAAGGGGAAAAAAAAAAGAAAAAGCTTTATTTTTATGTCATGCAGTTATTTTGTGTTTATTTTGTTGTCTGAATTTTAAAATAAACTGTTCATTGAAAGTATAACATAAAACATTAAAACCAGCATGATTCCTTACAATAAAAAACGTATGTGTGTGTGTGCGCGCGCGGGGGTGTTTGGAATTAAATAAATAAAATGCAGGGATGCAAGGTTGTCTGGGCATTCTGGGGGAATTTGAAGGGGGGGGGAGGGGGTGTCTTTGGGGTCAACATACTAAAAACTGCATTTTAGTTGAGTGTATAATCTTTTATTTTCACGGTGTCAGTGGCGGGCAGTCAAGTGAGATAAGTTTCACTGTCTCTTTGATTTGAATTGCTGTTCTTATATCAGAAATCTGCTGGGACTTTAATACAACCTTAATCAATCCAACAGGCATACAGTTTCTCTCATGGGTCATTTGCGTGTGAGAAACCGGAGGTTTTTAAAAAAATCTTTCTTTTTACATTTACAACAGGCAGTTTCTCCCTCAGGTCATTTGCCTGTGAGAAACCTGGTTGTTTATATGTTTCTCTTTACCTTTGCTCTAAGGGTCTGTATGTAGCTCTCATACTGGCAGATGATATATTCTTCTTCCTCCGAAGTTGGAGTATGGCTTCCTTTGTGGCGAACTACTTGAAATGTTGTGCTCGTAAACCTTTCTTTCATGTGTGCTTACAATCTCACCGTGATTCCCTGCTGCGATGAGTGGGACAGAGTGCATATTGGGTTTTTTGGGGGCGGGAGGGGGGGTTGGGAAGTGGGGGGGGGGGGAGTTGTTAGGGCTTTGCCAGTTTGGTAAGGTAAAACAATCTCAGGTGAAGATTTTGTTCCAGTGCTGTTTTCATCCTTGACAGTGGATGAATGTGTGTGGGTGTGTTTGATGACTAAATATGGCCTGTAGGTGTGTCTTCGTTTTAATGTCTGTCCACTAGAAATGATATTAGACAGGGCCTGTAGGTATTGTAGTGTTTGAAAGATCAGAGAAATATTACAGTGTATGAAAGTAACTTTTGGGTTACATTACGGAAAAATATTAAGGTACTTAATAGGTATGATTACAAAAAAAATTGCAGTCTCTTTTAAGTTTCTTGGAAGTTGTCAAGTTTCGGAACTTAGATATTGCAACGTAGTGACTAGAATTTTTTTGTTCTCAATTTAATTTAATAGGATGAAAGATATTAAGATTTGGATTGTAGTAGTTCTTTCTTGCAGTTTTTTCCCGTGGTAGTTATTTATTGCATTATAGAGGTTAGATTCCTGTGGATGCGGTCACCAGCATGTGTGAATGTGTACTTCACGACTTGGGAGATTCCAATAAAGTTGAGACATCGCTGGCTTGTTGGAAATAAAGTGATGCCAGTCGATGTGCCATTGCCAAACACACCCAGTAATCATCTGCATGTCTTTTTTTTTTTCTCCTCTCCCCCCTCTTGTCTTTCTGTTACTGCTCCTAAGTCTTCATTCCGCTGCTGGCCATGGAATTAAAGATCTTTGCGGATGAAGACAGTTTGTGTGATCAGTAACGATTGAGGGTGTGTGTCGATGTGGCAAGCATTTCCAAATCACCACTACTATCGGTAGTACCAAGTTGGCTTCGAGGAAATAAAGTTAAGCCTATCTTGGTCGGTTTTTGTTTTTTTGTTGTTTTTTTTTCACCTAAGCATAGTCAAGTCGCCACAATGCTGAGATGGCTTCGGGAGAATAAAGTTAAGCCTATCTTGGTGGTTTTTACCCCCTTCCCAACATTATTTTAAGTATTTCCAAGTCGCCAGTACCCTGAAAATGTCTTCAGAACAAAAAAGTTAAGCTTATCATGGTGGTTTTTTTCATTTCAGCTCTGGCATTGTTTTAGTTTTTGGTAATCCGTGATGATAGGTGGTATACAGTTAATACATGAGAATAGTTTGTCTATATACACCTTGCACATTTCTTTTACTAATTGATTTTTTGTTTTATTTTATTTGACCTAATTTAAAAAAAAAAATCAAAAAAAGGCTTTGATTTCAGGGCGGAAAGGGGAAGTTAAATTATATTCTGAGTGAGTCGGAAACTTCAGCGTAAGCTTACATTTATCCTGTTTTGGAGTTTTAAGGTATGGTGGAAATAGATTTAGATGTTATCAAAAGAAATCAGTAATGGATGTCATGAAAAAAAAAACCCTGACGAGAATAAAGACTCGATAATTAATAAGAAATGTGGGCATCTACACAGTACAGTGTAAAGCTTGAAACATTTTGAATGCATAGGCCTTCTGAGAATCATAGTTGAGAAATTTTTAGCAGACATTTTTTTCTGTGCGGTATTTAGCTTGTTATATTCTCTTCTGTACAGTTTTGATTTAAAAAAAAAGAAAGAAAAAGGAAAAAATTACAGTCAGCAATGCTATTTGTAACAGGAAACTTCGCAGAATATTGTCAGAGAAAAGCAAAAAAAATCTGTATCTAAAAAATTCTTTGTATGTAGTCACACTCAAATCGGAGAGAAACTAAGAAAAGAAAAGAAAAAAAAAATTATGAAGTCATATTTAACCAATCCACCAGGAGATAGATGTAAGACGAAGAGGGAGCGGAGACGAAGAAAAAGGGGGAGATAATGCATTTTCAATAGGAGAAAAAAAAAAGAAGAAAAAAAAAAGGGGAGCTAACACTTTTTCACTCTGGAATCCAAGGTGCGCGACAAGAAGTCGTGAAGTTTATAAAAAGATTTTAAAAAAAAATAAAAATAAGTCGTGAAGTTCACAGTGCCACTAAGTGCTGGCTGCTCCGTTTCGTCGTCTGCTGACGTTAACGTTTGTCTTGTGTTGTGTGAGTAAATAACCGGGGCCTGGGTGGTTTGTGTTGTTCTGTTACCACAGTTTTTGCCCCTCCGATGCTAAGTTTGCCTCATGTTCGGACGATGGGACCGTTCGAATTTGGGACTTCATGCGCTGCAATGAGGAGAGGATTTTGCGAGGTATGTGAGCGAGAGAGAGAGAGAGTGAGTGAGTGTGTGTGTGTGTGTGTGTGTGTGTGTGTGTGTGTGTGTGTGTGTGTGTGTGTGGGCTGCGAGTGCGTGGCTGTGACAATTTTTTTTTTTTTTTTTTTCAGATCATCACTTTTCAGTGCGTGTAAAACTGTCCAGTGCTGTATGGGTGGCCTGTTGTTGTTTTGTCTCTGGAAGTCTTTTAAAAAAAAGTTTTGTTTTTTTATTCCCCCCTTCCCCCGAATTTTTATTTATTTATTTTTCTTTGTTTTGTTTTTTTCTCTGGAGGTCTTCTATTGTCCAGTTGTCTCTAAAGTTTTTTTTTCCCTCTGTTCAGTGTGTACTGAACAAATTGTGTCCCCCCAAAAAAAGGGGAGGGGGGGGGGAGTTGCTGTCAGCAAAAGATTTTCTCCCCAGTTTTTTTTCTTTTTAATGTAATTTTTAAAGATTTCGTTACAAACAAAAATTATTTCTTTATTTATTTCTTTTTTTTTTTAATAATTATTTTTTAAGATGACAAATTTTTTTGGATTCCCCCTACATAAATTTTTTTTTTTAGGTTTTCCTCAGATCGATGACCGAATCTGGAAAATAAGGATGATCTCTTCCAATGAATTTTTCTTTTTTGCGTGGATTACTGATTGCAATCCTGCAAATAATAAATCTGAAAACCCCCCTCCCCCCCTTTTATTTATTTTTTTTGTTCAGGGATCATTTTTATTTGGCCACTTGTATCGAGGGTCTGCCTGCTGGGCTCGGCCCAACACTATAGTCTCATCTGAATAGGGATAGAGAGGGGAAGGGAAAACGCAGAAACAAAAGCGAGTGCTAGAAAAGGGAAAATTTCTAGCGCAGAATGTTGAGAAAATGGGGATGCTATTCATTTTGAAAGAGCCCATGGCAACACCAAAAGAAGAAACAATGTATTCAAGGTAGTTCTAGTAATAAATAATAAATGTGATCGGGTGGTAAGTGAATTATCTCCCATGCGATTGGAGTGCCACAATCGCAGCATCGTTTTTCTTTTTTGGGACACACCTGTGAATTGTGCGATGCTCTGTTCCTTGGGTGGTAGTCAAAAACTCTCCATTGCACACACTTCGCCTTCATGGTGAAGTGTAGTATTTATCATTTTATGCAACCTCTTTGTAGAGGTCACATCTTAAGCTGTCTGGGTGTGCCGTGTTCCCGAGGTTTGTGCAGAGATGGGACATGAAATATGTCCACTCTGTTACGTAAATAAGAAAACTGCCAAAATGGCTTCATCAGCAGGGATTGAGGTGGTGTTGACGGCTTGCAACAGCAGGAGAGAAAACACTTGCAGCCGTTCTGTGTAGGGAAAGATATTGATTCAACGGCTAGGAAGGGGGTTGCCTTGGTGACTCGAAGCGGTAGTGGTGGTGTTTGGAAATGCTTGTCACGTGGGTGGTTGAAAGTGTGTGAGATAATTGTGTCTGAACTGTTGATTGCATGTACAGCATACACTGATAATAGTTCACACACGGACATACACACACACGCATGCACGCGTGCGCGCACACACACACACAGACACACACACACACACAAAACGAAAAACAAACCAGTTAACACACGATTTCTGGCTGGCTGTATCTCTCAAATTGTGAATGTTCGCAAATTCCATCGTCCAGATCCCAGGACCTGGGAAGATGAAATATTGTGAAGCAAACATCAGGCTTCATTCACATACTCACTGCAAACATTTAAAACACTGGCATAGGTTCTTTGAACTTGAGAACAAGATATTGAGAAAATGAACAAGCGTTAGGTTTTATTACAGTAATTTTTGCTGACATAATTAAAGCGCTTGTGTACATTATTTAAACTTGGACGATCAAGTGTTCAGAAACAAACGAGCATAATGCTTCATTGACATGCTTATTGCATACTTTTCATGAAAATGCTGGTGTGTGTAGATTCTTTGAACTTGGAAGATAAGATATCCAGACACACAAACGAGCATAAGGCCTCATTCACACAGACATTTAAAGGTACCGTCAGTTCTTTAACTAGGATATAAAATATTCAGAAACAAACAAGCATGACATAGGCTTCAATTTACTGATTATTGCAGACATTCAATTTGCCAGTGTAAATTTTGTCAGCAACACACTTGCAAGGAATTGAGATAAGAAAGAAAGAAAGAAATAACTGGTTTCTCATTGCAAGGCTAAGAAACCTTCGGAAGAAATATTAAGAGACCCAGTAGTGTCTGATTTGATTCGAACACAGATGGACAGGGATAGCTCAGTGGTCAGAGCACTTGCTTTCCCCAAGCTATGGTTAAGCAGCATCGAGTGTGGTTACCAAGTGAATGGGTGACCATTGCGCACCTTGGCTTCAGTACAGTCCCCCAGTTCACCCAGCAGTAAATACAGTCTAATGGAATCTGATGAAAGTTTGAAAAGTTTAAACTCAAAGCCTCCTTGGAACAAGTAAGCCTTAATTAAAATGAGTTCTGAAAGCTTGCAGCATTTAACCCTCTTAGTCCCATATGGGGATTTAATAATTGCCCCCCTTGAATCCCAACCAGGATTTAGACACAGTAGATTTCCATCACGCTGTGACCATCACTAATTGCTACCACATGCCAAAGCTCTCTTATTGGGCTAGAGGTAGAAGCCTTGCTGAGAGTTTGGAAGTAATTATAGCTGCTGGTATGTACTTAGAAGGAGGAAAAGGCCAGTGAGCATGTGTGCCTGACCTGATATCTCGTGATAGAATGCAAAATCTGGGGGCAGTTTGTGTTCAGAGACACCACATGCAAGAGGGTGAAACATTCTTGAGAGAAGGTTAGAGAGAAGAGTTCCAGGTAGCAGAAACTTGAAAGCCGAAAGACTCGTGTCCTAACGATTTGAAGTTGGTTTTGAGGAACACACAATAATAGTTTTTCATTGAGGAAAGAGTGGGGGAGGAAAACAAGTGCAGGTAACCACTTACATCTTCTCAATCATTTTGAAAATGACTTAACAAAAGATTAAAAAAAAAAACAGAAAAGAGAAAATAAACTCTAGGAAGTAATGTCTTTCAATGGCAGCATTTTAGTAGTTATAGAAATAATATTATATAATAATAGTTTTTCAATGCTAGATCTGAGGTGGCAAGGAGACTGATAAATCTGAAGAGATGGGAGATATGGTGGGACAGATCCATTTTAGATGAAAAGCTTGGAACACTTGTTCTGAATTTTATTGTGTATTTAAAAATCAGGGGCTAAGTTGTTACATTTAAAAAAGTAAATATAGAACTGAACAAGCCATTTGGTCACATTCCTCAAAGGGAATATAGGTAGGTACAGTCTAATTTGTCACACATCCCTCAAATATAGGAAAATACAGGCAAATTTTGTCACACTTCCCTCAGAGCATATACCAAAGAATACAGGCACATTTGTCACGCTTCTTTAATGGAAATACGGGAAGGTAGCAGGCAGATTCTCACAAATCTCTTGAAGTAAACACAAATTTGTGACACCCCTCAAAACAATTATGGGCAAATTTGTGACACCCCTCAAAACAATTATGGGCAAATTTGTTACACCCCTCAAAACATGAAATCACAGGCAAATTTGTGATTCTCCTCAAACCAATTATGGGCAAATTTGTTACATCCCTCAAAACATGAAATCACAGGCAAATTTGTCACCCCTCAAAACCAAACAGGCAAATAGTTGTCCCTCAAAACATGAAATCATAGGCAAATTTGTCGCCCCTCAAAACCAAATGCAGGCAAATTTGTCGCCCCTCAAAACCAAACAGGCAAATTTGTCACCCCTCAAAACCAAACGCAGGCAAATTTGTTGCCCCTCAAAACCAATCACAGGCAAATTTGTCACCCCTCAAAAAACCAAACAGGCAAATTTGTCACCCCTCAAAACCAATCACAGGCAAATTTGTCACCCCTCTAAGCAAAACTATGGGCAAATTTGTCACATCCCACTAAAACAGCCCCCCCACCCCCCCCCCCCCCCAAAAAAAAAAAAATACTGGGAAATTTGTCGCACCTTTTTTAATTGAGAAAAAAAAGACCTCTAAAGGCAGATTTGTCACACCCTCCAAATGCAAAATTACAGGCACATTTGTTATACCCTTCAAAAACAAGGTTACAGGCACATTTGTTATACCCCTCAAAAAGAAGGTTACAGGCACATTTGTAACATTGTTATACCCCCCAAAACAAGATTACAGGCTCCTTTGTTATACCCCTCAAAAACAAGATTACAGGCTCATTTGTTAAACCCCTCAAAAACAAGGTTACAGGCACATTTGTTATACTCCTCAAAAACGAGATTACAGGCACATTTGTTATACCCCTCAAAAACAAGGTTACAGGCACATTTGTTATACCCCTCAAAAACAAGATTACAGGCACATTTGTTATACCCCTCAAAAACAAGATTACAGGCACATTTGTAACGTTGTTATACCCCCCAAAACAAGATTACAGGCTCATTTGTTATATCCCCCCAAAACAAGATTACAGGCACATTTGTTCTAACCCTCAAAAACAAGATTACAGGCACATTTGTTATACCCCTCAAAAACATAATTTTGTCACCCCTCAAAATACAAAATTAAAAGCAATTTTGTCAAACGTCTAAAAAATCCAAACAACCCATGCCACTTGGCTCTGACAGTTTTCTCCCCTGCAATTGACTGCATTATGGCCATTTGCGAGGGTTAGTAAAAAGGAAAAAAAAAATCACAAAAAACTTTTGCAAGTTAGGAAATAAAATTTTTAGGAGATAATTAGTTAAGCACTGGGTTAGTCGGTGTCTTAGTATAATGTTTCTTGTTTTCTTATTCTGAGTAGTGGTTGCCTTCCAGAGAGAATTAGGCCAACGATGCTATTGTTAGCTTATAACGTCATTATGGTGCTAGTCTGTGAATTGAAAACGGTCTAAATCTTGGCTTCATGAATCGTGAATGTTTGTAACAAACTGTTGAAACCTACATTGCTGATCAGGAACATTTGGAGAGAGAGAGAGTTAAAGGCAAATTTATCAAGCCCCGCTAAAGGTTACAGGCAAATTTGTCAAGCCCTCAAAATGAAAGTACAGGCAAATTTGTCACGCACTTCTGAAGGACAATGTGTCTTTTTCTTTGAAGCAAAAAGTGAAAGGTGCTGGGTGTATTAATTCGTCAAACTCTTGAAAGTAGATAACAGAAATCTACATGCAAATTTGTCACACACTCCTTGAAGTAAAAGACAAAAAAATGTACAGAGGAAAGTTGTCGCAAATTGATCATTACCATTAAAAAAAAAAGAAGAAATGTTGGGGAACTCATCACACCAAACGTCTTTTAACACTGTCCCTATGTTAAAGGAGAGAACCCCTCTTTCCCTGTTTTTTTCTGGTTTTTTTTTGGTTTTATTTATTATTTATATTGGAGTGGAGGGGGGGGAAGGTCATGAAGAAAGACTTGTGAAGCACCCCCCCCCCCAAAAAAAAAAAACAAAAAAAAATAGTGCTCTGTAACTTAGGACTAGATGTAAAAAAGCACATGAGTGCTTATTCCAGTATCCTTGATATAAAGAATATATTTTTTTTTTTTAATAAAAGGATGGGTGACCCTTTTGCATGCTTTGGCTTTAGTACAGTCCCCCAGTTCACCCAGCTGTCAATAGGTACCTGCCCTTTTTAGGGTCAGGGAAGGTAAAGCAGTGAGGGAGAGGAGATGGGCGCCGCCCTCAATATGCTGGCCCCAAGAGAAACTGAGGTCTCTGGTGCCTCGCTCCCCTACGACCACATAGGTTATGGGACACCGTTACCTTTTATTAGACAAATCTGAAACGAGTCCGGGGAGATTAGAGCAAAACAGATCTGAAATAGATCACCTGTCACTGTAAGGATGTTGTCACAAACAGCCCAAAGTAGTGTGGCTAAACTCAGCCATTGGGAATACATCATGATCTTTTTCAAATGGCAGGGTAGTGCATATTTATCCTTCAGCCAACCAGTGTTCATCATTAACCTTTTCCTTACGGGTAACCCCGGTATTGGGCAACCAACCAGCTACTGACCCTTCCCTACACATCACCCATATATGGGTTACAGAAGTGTACAAATGTGCACAGCCACAGTGCATGTGTACAGGGAAAGAGGGGTTCTCTCCCTTAATGTAGGGATAGTGTTCAGCTTTCACCAGTTTTGTGCAAGCAGGTGTGTGTGTCGTGTGTATGTCCTTGAAGCCTCAGAACTCTCAGTGACTTTTACCACTCACACACACACCTTTCAGTTGTTTTGTACGTAACAGTTCGCCCATCTCTCATTGACACGTCTGTGTGAACGGGTTCAAGCTGGCATTCTGTATCATAAAGGTAAAGGTGTCCCATAACCTATGACATAATTATGTAGTCATAGGGAGCGAGCATCAGAGACCTCAGCTTCTCCAGGGGCCAGTATATTGAGGGTGGTGTCCATCTCCTCTCCCTTGCTGCTTTACCTTCCCTGACCCTAAAGAGGGCAGGTACCCATTTACAGCTGGGGGACTATACTAAAGCCAAGGCGTGCAAGAGTCGTAAGTCAGAAAAAAACTTGCCTGTCGCAACCTTTTGTAATCGAAGGGAAGTAATTACAGATGAATTTTGTTTACAAAGGATTTGTGACTGTGATTGCCAAATCTTCAATGGTACCCCAGCGGTTTACCAGATACTATGGATAGGTGAAGGCAAAAGGTGAACTTGTGACTTGGTTTTCTGATGTACAATGTAGACTATATTTCTCTGTGCAACACACATATGCGTGTACACACGCATGCATGCATACACACACACAACATAACACAACACAACACACACAACACCACACACACACATACTGATACAAACTCACTTGGCAGTAGGCACACACACACACCACACACACACACACACACACACACACACACACACACACACACACACACACACACACACACACCACCCCACAAAACCTAGTTACACATGCACACACACACACATACACAACGCCCCCCCCCCCTCCCCACACACACACACACACACTCACTACCAAACTATTCCCCCTCCCCCCCCGCCCCGTAAAATTCGACTCTGACCTTCACCTCTGTGTGTGTGTGTCACACAGGTCACGGAGCCGACGTGAAATGCGTGGACTGGCATCCTCACAAGTCACTGGTGGCGTCCGGAAGCAAAGACAACCAGCAGCCTGTCAAACTGTGGGATCCTCGCTCTGGGTCCAGCTTAGCCACTCTGTAAGCAGTTTGTGTGTGTGTGTAAGGGGGGGGGGGGGGGGGGGGGGGGGTGGAGGTGGGGATGGGGGGGGGAAGAGGGGAAGGTGGGGGGAAGGGAGGGAGGGGGCTGGGCAGCAAAGACAACCAGCAGCCTGTCAAACTGTGGGATCCTCGCTCTGGATCCAGCTTAGCCACTCTGTAAGCAGTTGTGTGTGTGTGTGTGTGTGTAAGGGGGGGGGGGGGGGGGGGTGGAGGTGGGGAAGAGGGGAAGGTGGGGGGAAGGGAGGGAGGGGGCTGGGCAGCAAAGACAACCAGCAGCCTGTCAAACTGTGGGATCCTCGCTCTGGATCCAGCTTAGCCACTCTGTAAGCAGTTGGGGGGTGGGGGTGGAGGTGGGGATGGGGGGGAGAGGGGAAGGGGGTGGGTGGGGGGAAGGGGTGAGGGGGTTGCTGGATCCAGTAAGGAGTTTGTGGGGGTGGAGGTGGGGGGGGATGGGTGTGGGCCGGTTGGGAAGGGGGGACGGGGGAGGGCGGAGAGGGGAAGGTGGGGGTAAGATACTGTGTGATGTAACCACCATTGTGACGTTGCTGTTGTGTGACGTTGCTGTTGTGTGACATTACTGTTGTGTGACGTAACCACCAGTATGACGTTGCTGTTGTGTGACATAACCATCAGTATGACGTTAATGTTGTGTGATGTAACCAGCAGTGTGACGTTGTTGCTGTTGTATGACATTGATGTAACTGTTGTGTGATGTAACCACCAGTGTGACGTTGCTGTTGTGTGACATTGCTGTTGTGTGATGTAACAACCAGTGTGACATTGCTGTTGTGTGATGTAGCCTCCAGTGTGATGTTGCTGTTGTGTGACATTGATGTAACTGTTGTGTGACATAACCAGCAGTGTGACGTTGCTTTTGTGTGATGTAACCACCAGTGTAACATTGATGTTGTGTGACATTGATGTAACTGTTGTGTGATGTAACCACCAGTGTAACATTGATGTTGTGTGACATTGATGTAACTGTTGTGTGATGTAACCACCAGTGTGACGTTGCTGCTGTGTGACGTAACCACCAGTGTGACATCATCGTCGTTGCTGTGTTGCAGGCACGCCCACAAGCACACGGTGATGGACCTGCGTTGGAACCAGAACGGCCACTGGCTGCTGACGGCCTCCCGCGATCACCTGCTGAAGGTGTTTGACATCCGCAACATGAAGACCGACATGCAGACCTTCAAGGGCCACAAGAAGGAGGCCACCTGTCAGTTCACCTTCTCTGCCTTTGCTGTGCTTTTTTTTTGTTTTGTTTTTTTTGTTTTCTATTCTTACTTATTTGTCTAAGACAGATTAAAATTTTTTTTTTTTTTTAATTCATTTATTTATTTTTTTTATTTATTTTTTTGTCTAAGACAGATCATGTATTGTGCGAAAAGTTTGCCGTGGGGCGTAATCCAGTGGTGATTATCATGATTGCAGTTATGTAATTAATGCTCATAATGCTTGTTCAGCTGCTCGTCATGAATGCTCGTTCTTTTTCAAACGGTAGATAACTCGTGCCCGTGGTCACAGACCTGAAATAGTTCTTTTTCTCTAAAACAATTTTATATTTTTATTTTAGTTTTTTTATAATCTTATTCTTGTATATCGAGGATAATGGGATAAGCGCTCTTGTGCTTTTTTACATCCAGTCCCCGTGTGTATGCAGTTTTGTAAATTTCAGTTTTTGCAGTTTTGTAAATGTTATCTGTTCCCACCGGCACATGATTGCCTACTCTTACGAAGAGCGGAACAGGATTTAATGTGTGCGCAAGTGTTCTGCGTGCATTCACACATGGGGCCTTGTGCATAATTATGTGCATATTATTATGTGTTGTCACAGTTTTTATCTGCGGTGTAATTGTATCAGAAGTTTTCAGTTGTAGAAATTGCAGTAGAATTTTTTGATTCTCTTCATAGACACAATTGTTCATTTTTTTCTGAGAAAATTTTGTTCAGTTTTACTTGCCTTTTTTATTTTACTCGTGGACAGTATAATGTCAAATGAGTAGTGGAAAAAGAAGACATATTATCATATAAAAATATAACGCATATGAGGTAAACAGACAGGCATGCACAGACACACAGACACAGACACAGACACAGACAGACAGACAGACACACACACACACACACACACACACACACACACACACACACACACACACACACACACACACACACACACACACACACACAGATACATTGTTTATCAAATGTACTAAGAAAGTGAACCAGAAAGGTTGAATGATTTTGAACCCAGTACTTTATTAACAGTATTTTGAAGAGATAATGATGATTTACTTTGGAGTGACATGCTGTGGGAATGATTTTGAACAAAGTAGAAAACAGTGGCATACTTGTGGCATCTCCTACAGAGACCACATTGGCAATGAAGACGTGAATAACAGAATCCAGCAAACCATTCGGCCCTATGAAAACCTTCCATCAATAGTAAAGAAGCGTAAACTTAAATGGTACAGGCATGTCAGAGATCAAAAGGTCTTGCAAAAACATTACTGCAAGGCACTGTCTAAGGAGGAAGAAAAAGAGGCAGACCAAGGAAGAGATGGGAGGACAACATCAGCGAATGGACAGGCCTAGAACTCGACAAAATTTTGAGAAAGGCAGAACAGAGAGAGGAATGGATGGAACTGGTTGTCAAGTCTTCAGGGGTGCCCCCTCGGTGGCCAGACTAAGGGATAGATAGATAGACATTGCAGGCAGGCAGGCAGGCAGGCAGGCAGGCAGGCGGCAGAGTATTTTGAGGAGAGAACGATGCTATATTCTGGAGTGACCTACTGTGGGAATTATTTTGAACCATGTAGTAAACAGTATTTTGAAGAGAAAAGTAAACAGTATTTTGAAGAGAAAAGTAAACAGTATTTTAAAGAAAAACAGTATTTTGAGGAAGAAGCGATGATGTATTCTGGATGACTTGCTGTGTGCAGCACTGGCCTGGCATCCCCTTCACGAATCTCTGTTCACATCCGGCGGCTCCGACGGGTCTCTCATGTTTTGGATCGTGGGGTAGGTGTGTGTGTGTGTGTGTGTGTGTGTGTGTGTGTGTGTGTGTGTGTGTGTGTGTGTGTGTGTGTGTGATATGATAGGGGCCCTCTAAGGGATGGTATGTATGCTATTTTAAAATGGCTTGTTTCTATTGTGGCCAGGAAGTAGGCAGCATAGAAGAGGCCCTTGAAAGGATAGTATGTTATTTAATGACTGTTACAGTATCAATATAGAAGATGGAAAGGAAAGTATGTCAATTTATAAAGAAAAACAGTATCTGTTACAGTATTGAAGAGGCCATTTAAGGGACAGTATATCATTCTATAATGTCTGTTACAGCATAGAAGAGGCCCTTCAAGGGATTTTATCTTTTTTTTATTGTGTGCTACAGTTGTGACTAGGTAGTAGACAGTATGGAAGAGCCCCACAAAGGGATAATGTGCCATTTAAAAAAAAAAGAATTTAATGACCTCTTTGTGACCATGAGGCCCTTAAAGGGATGGCATGTTGTGTCATTGTATAATGTGTGTTACAGTTGTGATCGGGAGGTGGGCAGTATAGAAGAGGCCCACGAAGGGATGGTGTGGGGATTGGACTGGCATCCTCTGGGTCACATCTTGGTCTCTGGGTCCAACGACCACACCACGTGAGTTTGGTCTTTTTCTCATCGTTACTGCACTGTGTCTTGAGTTGTGGTGTGAATGTGTGTGTGTGTGTGTGTGTGTGTGTGTGTGTGTGTGTGTGTGTGTGTGTGTGTGTGTGTGTGTGATAATGTGTGTGTGTGTGTGTGTGTGCTTTGTGTGCGTGCATGTGCATGTAATGTGTGCTTGTGTGCCTTTCTGCCTGTGTGTGTGTGTATGTGTGTGTAAGCATGCATGGTTATGTGCGTGACTTTGATGTTAGCGTTGGTATTGATATGTCTTGTGATTAGTGAAGCAAGAAACAAGATAAATGAATCAAGTATCATCAGTTTGTTTGGTTATATGTCCGTTTTAGATGGAAGACTTTCCACAAATCTTTCAAGGTTCTATTTGAAATCTTTGTCAAATTTTTTTTTTCAGATCTTTTGAAAGTGAAAGAACAAGAGCATAGTTTTGAATACGCAACTCTTTCTTTTTCTTTCTCTGTATATGTGTGTTTCTCTCAGTTTCTGTTTCTTTGTCTGTTTTTTGTGAAAACATTATATACAAAAAGATTGTCAGGTTTTCAGTTTTCACATCACATTCCCCCCTCCCCCTCCCTCTCCTTCCATCATGATTGTCTCTCTGTGTCTGTCTGTCTGTCTGTCTTTCTTTTGCAGTTTTGGGTTTTGTTTGTGGTTGTTTTTTTTTAAAGCAAAAATTGTATGATAAAAAAAGAAGAAAGAAAGAAAAAGAAACTCACCATTAGTTTTAAGGAGTGGATGTTAAAAAAAAAGAAAAGAAAAAGGAGTGGATGTTAATTCCATTAGTTTAAGGAGTGGATGTTAAAAAAAAAGGAAAAAAAAAGAGTGGATGTTAATTCCATTAGTTTAAGGAGTGGATGTTAAAAAAAAAAGAAAAAAAAAAAGGAGTGGATATTAATTCCATTAGTTTAAGGAGTGGATGTTAAAAAAAAAGAAAAAAAAAAGAGTGGATGTTAATTCCATTAGTTTAAGGAGTGGATGTTAAAAAAAAAAAGAAAAAAAAAGGAGTGGATGTTAATTCCATTAGTTTAAGGAGTGGATGTTAAAAAAAAAGAAAAAAAAAAGGAGTGGATATTAATTCCATTAGTTTAAGGAGTGGATGTAAAAAAAAAAAGAAAAAAAAAAGAGTGGATGTTAATTCCATTAGTTTAAGGAGTGGATGTTTTAACAAAAAAAAAAAAAAAAGGAGTGGATGTTAATTCCATTAGTTTAAGGAGTGGATGCTTTAAAAAAAAAAAAAAAAAGAAAGAAAAGGAGTGGATGTTAATTTTTTGTTTTTCTATCTTCCAGAAAATTCTGGACGCGGAATCGGCCTGAGACGACATGAGAGACAAGTATAACCTGAACAACCTGCCCACTGGTGCTGAACAGGAGATTCTGGAGTACTGCAGTGAGTAGTGTATTTATCTATTTGTCTATCTATCGATTTATTTATTTATTTATTCATTTATTTTATTTATCTATTCTTTAGGGGCGGTATAGCTCAGTGGTCAGAGCGTTCGCTTTCCCCCAGTCGAGTTAAGGAGCGTCGAGCGTGGTTACCAGTTGGATGGGTGATTGTTTGCGCGCCTTGGCTTCAGTACAGTACCCCCAGTTCACCCAGCTGTAAATGGGTACCTGCCCTCTTTAGGGTCAGGGAAGGTAAAGCAGCGAGGGAGAGGAGATGGGCGCCGCCCTCAACATGCTGGCCCCTACAGAAGCTGAGGTCTCTGATGTCTCGCTCCCCTATAACCGCCTAGGTTATGGGACACCTTTGCTTTTTAAATTTTTTTTTTTTCTTTTACATCAAGGATAATGGAATAAGTGCTCATGTGCTTTTTTACGTTCAGTCTTCATGTGTATGCAGTTTTGTAAATCTTGTCATCTGTTCCCACGGGCACACAATGGCCTGCCTACTCTTTCGAAAAGCGGAACAGGATTTAACATGTGCGCAACATGTTCTGCGTGCAAACGTTTGCAGCAAGAGCCAGAAGGGGTTTGTTCCTGTGGCCCAGCTTTCATGATCACCTCTTGCCACACTGACTTATTGGTTGGTTCTGAGGTCCTGCCTGGAGATTTAGAGAAACCTTTCTGAATAATTTCATTTCAAAAGCTGCCTGATGAAACAATCTACCATCCCTATCTTGTGTTTTAATGCCATCAGTATATTGCCAATATTCTGGGGACCGGATTGCTCAGTGGTCGGAGCACTCACTTTTCCCCAGTCAAAGTTAAGCAGCGTTGAGCGTGGTTACCAATTTGATGGGTGACCGTTTGGGTACCTTGGCTTCAGTACAGTACCCCCAGTTCACCCAGCTGTAAATGCGTACCTGCCCTCTTTAGGGTCAGGTAAGGTAAAGCAGCGAGGGAGAGGAGACGGGCGCCGCTGCCCTCAATATACTGGCCCCTAGAGGTGAGGTCTCTGATGCCTCGCTCCCCTACGACCACATAGTTTATGGGGCACCTTTTAACCCTCTTGCATTGGGATTCTCTGAAGACAAACTGCCCCTAGATATCACATTCCATCACAAAATCAGGTCAGGCACACATGCTGGCTGGCCTTTTCCTCCTTCTAAGTACATACCAGCAGCTATAATTACTTCCAAACTCTCAGCAGGGTTTGTACCTCTGGCCTGATAGAGCTTTGGCATGTGGTAGCAATTAGTGATGGTCACAGCGTGATGGATATCTACTGTGTGTAAATACCGGCAAATAAATCCAGGATCGGGACTAAGAGGGATTGAATAATTACCCCCCCCCCCAAGTCCCGATCCGGGTTTTTGCCGGGATTTACACGCAGTACATATCCATCACGCTGTAACCATCATGTTAAACCTCTATCAGGCTAGAAGGAGAAACCCTGTAGAGTGTCTGGAATTAATTATAGCTGCTGGTATGTATGTACTTAGAAGGAGGAAAAGGTCAGCCAGCATGTGTGCCTGACCGATTTCGTGATGGAATGTGAAATCTAGGGTCAGTTTGTGTTCAGAGAGTCTGAATGCAAGAGGGTGAATGACTGAATGAAGTGAGTGAGTGATGATGGTGTGCCTGGTGTGTGCAGAGGAGGATCAGCAGGCAGTGCCCAATCTGCCTGGTATGGGACTGGAGCATGGACTGCCAGAGCATCTCAAACCTAAAGGTAGGAGGGTGTTGTGTGTGGGGGGGGGGGTGCTTGTGTGTGTGTGTGTGTTAGGTGTGTTGTGTTGTGTTGTGTGTGTGTGTGGTGGGGGGGGGGGGGGTGTGCGTGTGTGTGTGTTGTTGGGGGGTGGAGGGGTGTGTTGTTGTGTGTGTTGTATGGTGGTGTGGGTGGGGTGTCGTGTAGTTGTGTTGGGGGTGGGGGGGGTGTTTGTGTGTGTGTGTGTGTGTGGTGTGTTGGGGGGTGGAGGGTGTGTGTGTGTGTGTGTGTGTGTGTGGGGGGTGTGTGTGTGTGTGGGGGGGGGGGTGTGTGTGTGTTAGTGTGTGTGTGTTGGGTGGAGGGGTGTGTGTGTGTGTGTGTGTGGTGTGTGTGTATGTGTGTGTGTGTGTGGTGTGTGTGTGTGTGGTGTGTGTTTGGTGGTGTGTGTGTGTGTGTGTGGTTGTGTGTGTGTGGTGGGGTGTGTGTGTGTGTGTGTGTGTGTGTGTGTGTGTGGTGTGTTGTGTTGTGTGTGTGTGTGTGTGTGTGTGTGTGTGTGTGTGTGTGTGTGGTGTGTGTGGTGGGTGTGTGTGTGTGTGTGTGTGTGTGTGTGTGTGTGTGTGTGTGTTGGTGTGTGTGTGTGTGTGTGTGTGTGTGTGGGGTGGTGGAGTGTGTGTGTGTGTGTGTGTTGTGGTGTGTGTGTTGGGGGGTGGAGGTGTGTGTGTGTGTTGTTGTGTGTGTGTGTTAGTGTGTGTGTGTGTGTGTGTGTGTGTGTGTGGGGTGGGGTGGTGTGTGTGTGTGTGTGTGTGTGTGTGTGTGGTGTGTGTGTGTTGTGGTGTGTGTGTGTGTGTGTGTGTTGGGGTGTGTGTGTGTTGTGTAGTGTTGTGTGTGTGTGTGTGTGTGTGTGTGTGTGTGTGTGTGTGTGTGTGGTGTGTGTGTGTGCGTGCGTGCGTTGCAGCTGAAAACGTGTATGTCTGTGTGGTGTGTTTCCATTGTAGTAAAGGCATTGTAATAAAGGCATTATAATTACCCTGAGGGATGATTAACATGTTCTTGACTTGCCTTGCCTTGACTGGACTGGACTCGACTTGACTCGACTTGACTTGACTCGACTCGACTGACTTGACTTGACTTGACTTGACTCGACTCGACTCGACTCGACTCGACTCGACTCGACTCGATCGACTTGACTTGACTCGACTTGACCAGACTTGACTTGACTTGACTTGACTCGACTGGAATTGACTTGACTTGACTTGACTTGACTCGACTGGAATTGACTTGACTTGACTTGACTCGACTTGACTCAAATTGACTTGACTTGACTCGACTTGACTCGACTCAAATTGACTTGACTCAACTTGACTTGACTCAACTTGACTTGTCTTGCCTGTTCTTTGCAGAGGAGGAGGAGGAGGCGGTGCCCAGCATCCCGGGGCTGGACTGGAATGAGGATTCCCCGTTCTTCCGGCAGATCGCGGCGGAGAAGGCGCCATGAAGAAGATCCCCTTCGCCCGCCCCATCCCTCGCAACTTCGAGAAGGCCTGGATGGGGCACGACACCCCCAGACCACCCTGGAGAAAGGTGAGGCCTTTTAATTATTTCTTTCTTTATTTATTTATTTATTTATTTATTTATTTATTCTTTCATATCGAGGATAGCTCAGTGGTCAGAGCGCTCGCTTAAAAAAATTTTTTTTTTTTTTTTGCTGCCTCATCTTCTGTGACATCCCCGTCCTGTTGCTCCCACGCCGCTCATTTCAGTCTCCCCGCCACAGCCATACCCAGATTCGTTATGTCTCTCCCCTCAGGGTCAGGAGTCCACAGGGAGCACATCAATATCAGGCCACCGTGGGGCTACTAGCCAGAGGGGCCCTGCACTTCTGCTGGGTCACTTTGGTGGTGTTCAGTGGTGCCTGTTCTGAGCTAACATATGCAGGACACCACCTACTAAGCCCCCTACTAATGACAGTATTAGCTCAGTTGCGGAGCCAGACTGAGTGAGTCACCCACCTGAAGTGGTGACCACCACAACGTCCCTTCAACGACCATCCCCCATAAACCTCCTGTGTGGTGTGTTTCCAGTCATCATTCTAGCAGCTAAAAAAGTGTGTGTGTGTGTGTGTGTTTCCAGTCAGCATTCTAGCAGCTAAAAACGTGTATGTCTGTGTTCTGTGTTCCCCCTCTAGTGGCCAGCAAGCCGGGGCTGCTAGGCCTGCCCCCCAACATGAACCCAGTGGTGGTGTTTCCAGTCAGCATTGTAGCAGCTAAACATGTGTATGTCTGTCTGTGTGTGTTCTGTGTGTTCCTCTAGTGGCCAGCAAGCCGGGGCTGCTAGGCATGCCCCTGGTGTTTCCAATCAGCATTCTAGTAGCTAAACATGTATATGTCTATGTGGTGTGTTCCTCCAGTGGCCAACATCAGGCATTTTAGCAGCTAAAAATATATATTCCCTGTCTGTATGTTGTCTGCAGTGGCCAGCAAGCCGGGCCTGCTAGGCATGCCCCCCAACATGAACCCGGCAGTGGCGCTGAACGTGCTGCTGCAGGGCAACACGGCGGGGATCCCTCAGGAGATGATCGTGGGCATGATGGCGGAGATGCAGAAGCAGCCCCACCTGATGGCCCTGGGCCAGCAGCTGTTGATGAAGCACCAGCAGGACCTGATGCACCACCAGCAGAAGCAGCAGCAGAACCCCGCCCTCATGCCCGCCCCCATCCCACAGATTCTACTGCAGTCCGCCGGGGCGGTGGGAGGAGGAGGAGGTTTACAGCAGCAACAGCAACCGCAGCAACAGCAGCAGCAGCAGCAACCGCCACCACCGCCGCTGCCGCCGCAGCAGCAGCAGCAGCAGAATGTTGCTGCGCAGTTACAGCAGCTGCAGCAGCAACAGCAGCAACAGCAACCACAGCAGCAGCAGCAGCAGCCACCAACTTTGGTGCAGCCGGCTCCTCCTAGGCCTGCCATGCCTGCACGGCCAGGTGAGATTGTGTGTGTGTGTGCGTGTGGGGGGGGAGGGGGGGGGAGGGAGGGGGGGGGGGGGAGGTGAGGGTGTGTGTGTGTGTTGTGTGTGTGTGTGTGTGTGGAGTAGTTTGGTTTTAGTTAATTGACCCTCTTAGTCCCCGAACCAGGATTTGCCAGGATTAAATAATTGCCCCCCCTGAATCCCGACCCGGGATTTACACACGGTAGTTTTCCATCACGCAGTGACCTCCACTGATTGTTACCAATGCCGAAGCTCTATCAGGCAGAGGCACAGAGCCTGCTGTGAGAGTCTGGAAGTAATTACAGCTGCTGGTATGTACTTAGAAGGAGGAAAATGCGCACGATGGCCTACTCTTTTGAAATGTGGAACAGGATTTAACGTGCGCGCGCAAGATGTTCTGGTTTGATTCCTGCAGTAGGGGGGAAATTGTGGTTTTGTGTGGGATTTGGCTTTGTGCAGTGAAAGGGGTTCGCGTTTCAGTGTGGAATAGTTTGGAGATTTTTTTTTTTTTTTTTTTTTTTTTACTTTATAATCATACTCGTTTAATGATTTATGCCTTTCTGGTGAACATCAACAAAAAAAAACCAACAAAAAATTAATTCACACATTGCCATACAGGCAAAACCATACTCTGACTT
>CM060348.1:29493279-29546093 GCA_030674155.1 Stramonita haemastoma
AGGCTTTGTATGTATGTGCGTGTACGTGTCTGTGTGTGTGTGTGTGTGTGTGTGTGTGTTTGTTTGGTGTGTTGTGGGGTGGGTGGTATTACCTTTTGTCAGTAATAATTTCTGTTTATTTACATTTCCTATACATGCACATTTCTGGGTATGCGCATGTGTGTGTGTGTGTGTGTGTGTGTGTGTGTGTGTGTGTGTGTTTGTGTGATATTGTTTGCGAAAGGAAATGATGTCTATGTTTAACTGTATATTCACATTTTTGAGAGTTAAGGATTTCAACCCAAGAAATTTGCAATAATTTTTTCTGTGACAGTTATTGAGAGTCACCTCTAATTTTTATTTAAAACTTGAAGCATAGGAAACAGAATGCCTTTTTTGTTAAGAGACAAATTTTGCTTTCGATTGCCCGAGTGAGACGCGATCTCTCTCTCTCTCTGTGTCAGTCTGTGTGTTTGTCGACCGTTGAAATTCCAGTCCGAGGCATTTGGTTTTGTGCCGCTAGATCTATCTCAACAAAGAGATCATTAGTTTCAAGTCAAGATTGATAGACTGCGTTGATTTTGATTTGATTTGATTTGGTCAGTTTTGAATTTTGTTGGCTTATCAGTCAATGGTGTCTTACCGGTCAATCCTGGGTTTTGTGACTTTTTCTGGAGTTTGTATATGTGCACCCTTGCCCGTTAATCCTGAGTTAGCTGTATACATACATGTATTATATATGTATCGAACAGAAGCGTCTTCAGGCCTGGTTTAAACGTAAGGGGTGAGGGTGTGGCCAGGATGGATACTTGGTTTAAATAGTTTTTATTTAGAACTTTGAACAGACATTGAAAACAACAGCATTTAGGAGTCATAGCAAGAATGGATACTTGGTTCCCCTATGGAGATACCGGGGGCTCTTTCGGTACAAAAAGCATTCCATCCCACCTTTTAAGAAAACCCCTCTCTTTGTTTCTGTTTCTCGTTATTTTCTGTCTTTGTCTATTTTCTGTCTGTCTTCTTGTCTATTTTCTGTCTGTCTTCTTGTCTATTTTCTGTTTCTTGTCTATTTCTGTCTTCTTGTCTATTTTCTGTCGTCTTCTTGTCTATTTTTGTCTGTATTTGTCTATTTTTGTCTGTCTTCTTGTCTATTTTCTGTCTTCTTGTCTATTTTCTGTCTGTCTTCTTGTCCATTTTCTGTCTGTCTTCTTGTCATTTTCTGTCTGTCTTCTGTCTATTTTCTGTCTGTCTTCTTGTCTATTTCTGTCTTCTTGTCTATTTTCTGTCTTCTTGTCTATTTTCTGTCTTCTTGTCTATTTTCTGTCTGTCTTCTTGTCTATTTTCTGTTTCTTGTCTATTTTCTGTTTGTCTATTTTCTGTCTTCTTGTCTATTTTCTGTCTGTCATCTTGTCTATTTTCTGTCTGTCATCTTGTCTATTTTCTGTCTTCTTGTCTATTTTCTGTCTTCTCGTCTATTTTCTGTCTTCTTGTCTATTTTCTGTCTGTCATTCTGTTATTTTCTGTCTTCTTGTCTATTTTCTGTCTTCTTGTCTATTTTCTGTTTTTGTCTATTTTCTGTCTTCTTGTCTATTTTCTGTCTTCTTGTCTATTTTCTGTCTTCTTGTCTATTTTCTGTCTTCTTGGTCCGTTTCTCCCTGTGGTTACGCAGGCCTGTCAGTATAAATAGCATTCCACCTTCTCGATTCTGTGCAAGAAATTTCCTTTTTCTGTCACTCTCCTGATTTTGTTGTGTGTGTGTGTGTGTGTGTGGTGTGTGTGTGTGTGGTGTCTGTGTGTGTGTGTGTTCTCTCTTTCTTTCTTTTGCTATTCTGTTTTCCAGTCAGTTTTTCTGCTTGTTTTGATCAAGAAAATTTGGCGAAACATTTTGAGGCATTGCTTTGCTTTAAAAAAAAAAAATTTCTATTACAAGAGCTGTGAAATGGGAATGTGTCTGTGGGCTGAGGCCGCAGGCAGACCTCCTGCAGAGTGACAAGCACAGGAGAAGACCAGACACTATGCACCCCACACACAGAAAAAAAAAGAAGAATTTTACTCAGAGACCTGTGACTTACTTCTGGCTGGCCGGAATAAATCAATAAATTTTTTATTAATTTGTTGTTTTTTTTTAAATTTATGAATTTTATACAAAAGGGTCCTTTGAGATAGCACTATATCAAAATGTTGGTGTAGCCACCACCACAGTATATGGACTGCATTCAGACATGTATGTATGTGTGTTATGTATGCATGCAGAAAGAAGGGGATGCGGTAAGCATGTGTGTGGGCCTCGAGTCAATGGAGTTCACAGAGCTATCTATCTTTTGTACTGCCTGTTTGAAAGTTGCGTTGTGTCCTGTCTTTCACGTGAGGCCATTGAAACGAGTGCTCCCTTGAGTGGACTAGTCTGTCCAAGCAAATTACGTGTTTAAGTCATCACTGCATCTGTTGATCTGTCCGTCTGTAGGTGTCTATAACACTATCTGGCAATTTGCTTGGGCGTCTGTTTTGAGTTTGGACATGTCGTTTGTGCCATTTTACACACGTGACACACTCATGTGTGCATGCACATTCGCCACCTGACATGCACATACACACGTACGCATGCACGCACTTACACACGCACACACTCACTCACTCACTTGCCATTTTCATGTCATTATTCTTCATCTGATCTCTCTCTCTCTCTCTTTGTCTTTATTCTTTCTGATACAAAACAGGCCCAGCAGAATCTAACATAAAAAAAATGTTAGAATTTTACTCTGAACTGTCTTGAAATTACTGACTGGTTACCAGTTTGTATCTTGCTGTGCTAGGTGCATGCAGAGTGGAGGTTTCTATTTAAGTTAGTTAAACTGTGTTTTAGTTTTTAAATTTATTTTATTTTTTTTATATCGAGGATAATGGAATAAGCATTCGTGTGCTTTTTTACATCCAGTCCCTGTATGTATGCAGTTATGTAAATCGTGTCATCTGTTCCCACCGGCACACAATGGCCTACTCTAACGAAAAATGGAACAGGATTTAACGTGTGCGCAAGATGTTCTGCGTGCATTCACACATGGGGCCTCGGTTTATAGTTTCATCCAAAAGACTTTTGGGGGGAGTGGAGTCAGCGCTGATGTTAACTCCAGACGAAAAATCCCCTCGACTGGGAATCGAACTTGGGTCGTCAAATTGCAAGCGCAATGTTCTGACCCTTAGGCTATCCCGTCCCCCCTGTATGACAGTGTGTGTGTATATACAGTTACACATGATGCATTCAGGAAAGCTCAGAGACACTTGAGATTTTATAATTCACATCAGCACCCAGAGGGCTTAAGATACCGAACGACTCCACTCCTCTGAAAAGTCTGTGGGATGCGACTTTAAACAGAGATGTGGTGTGTGTGTGTGTTTGTGTGTGTGCGTGCACGCGCGCGTGTGTGTGTGTGTGCCTGCATGCGTGCATGCAAATTGCATACAGGACATGGTACTCACACTTGTTCAGTTGGAGGGGGGGGGGGGTTCAAAGCATTGATTCACTTGTTCAGAGTTCTGGCTTCACCCAGAGGAGATGAGGGAGGGAGACAGACAGACAGACAGAGTGTCTGATCAATATCACTGAGGAGTGTGGAGTGAACAGACATTAGAGTGAAGAAGAGACACGAGTAGTGTGCATTGTGGGTGACTCCCCAGAGTGCTGGGGAACACGCGACTATAGGTCTTGCCAACATTTTTTTTGTGTGTGTGTGTGTAGTTCTTGGCAGATAGCTCAGTGGTCAGAGCACTTGCTTTCCCCCAACTAAGGTTAAGCAGCGTGGAGCGTGGTTACCAGTTAGATGGATGACCGTTTGCGCGCCTTAGCTTCAGTAAAGTTCCCCCCCAGTTCACCCAGCTGTCAATGGGTACCTGCCCTCTTTAGGGTCAGGGAAGGTAAAGCAGCGAGGGAGAGGAGATGGGCGCCGCCCTCAATATGCTGGCCCCTAGAGAAGCTGAGGTCTTTGATGTCTCGCTCCCCTATGACCACATAGGCTATGGGACACCTTTGCCTGTTTTTTATCTTTACCTAGTTCTTGGTAGAAGGGTTGAAGTACAAAGAGTAAGGAATGTGTTTTTTTGTGTGTGTTTTTTTTAAGGAATGTGTTTAAGGAGATTATTGTGCAAATGACACCAAGTGTGGATAAGAAAATTTAAGAGTTGATTAAAAAAAAAAAAGAGAGGGGGGGGGGGAGGAGATGGGGTGTGGCTGAGACCCCCCTCCCCTTTTACAAAAGAAAAAAAAATGCAAACCAATAAAAAAACAAAATGAAACAACCCATGCTCATACACATTTTTTTTCTAAGAGTGAAAATTTATGGATTGTAATTAGATGATTTATTACTCCCCCCCCTCTTCAATTTTTTGTTTTTTTGTTGTTCCGTCTTCTTATGGACACGTTCTTATTAACAATCTTTATTTCTTCTGTTCCTCGGCTAGAGCTCTATAGTCTAATGTTCACCAGTGGTGAGATTCTGTTTATGAATGCAGTCCTTTTCCTCCCACTGGTCACTGAGGTAGCTGTATTCCACATTCAGGGATGTCCTCTTATTTGTAAGCAATAAGGTGCTGAGGTGTCAGACATTTTTCTTGTTCAGTTGCCCTTACTTTTAAAAAGTTTTTTTGTTCTTTCCTCCAAAGTCGTTGGCCTTTTTCTCTGTGTGTGTGTGTGTGTTCTTTTTCCTAAGCGGTTGGCTTTATTTCATTTTTTTGTTCTTTCCTTCAAAGCTGTTGTTGGCCTTCTTCTTCTTCACTTCACCTGTCCCATAGTCCCACGGACCGTGGGGGCACCACTGAAGATTTTGCAACCAGCTTCCTCCACTCCCCACAGTAGATCGTTCCACTCAAGGCCTGTTCACTCTGTGATGTTGTCTCTTATTTTTGTTCTTTCCTCCAAAGCTGTTGGCCTTATCTTTTGTGTGTGTGTGTGTGTGTGTGTGTGTGTATTCTTTTTCCTAAGCAGTTGGGCTTTTTTTTGTTTGTTTGTTTGTTCTTTTCTTCTTCAGATAGCAGCACACAAATCAGCATTGGATCATCCAGGAGATTGTTCCCACAGCTAAAATCATCTTCCACCATTTTTTTTTTTTTTTTGTAATTTCCTTATTTTCATTTTTTTTTCTTCATCCACCAATTATCAATTAACCTGAAGAATGTCTGTTCACCTATGGGACGACTCCAAGATTGTTTAAAAAAAAAAAAAAAAAAAAAAAATGATGATGTACAGTCATTTGTTGTTTGATGTCAAAAATATGACAAAAAAAAGAAGAAAACACAAATTTTGCTTATTTTGAAAGAGAGAGGCTCAGAGAGAGAGAGAGAGAGACAGAGAGAGAGAGACAGAGAATATTTTGTCATGTGGGTGCGTAAACATTGGTTCGGCTTTTTTTTTTTGTGAGGTGTACATTTCTGGGTGGTTTTTTTGTTGTAAGTTCCGAGTCTGTGTGGTGTACATGTTTGAGCCGTGTATTAGAGGGGGCACTGTTTGTGAAAGATGTGAGAAAGAGAGGAAGTGTAGTGAATTGTATTTCTGGACTGTTATTTGAGATGACAAAATAATATTAAACCAGCTTTGAAATCATTTTTGTGTTATGTGTGTTTAGCGTGGGGCTTGTGTTGATGTTCAGGTATATAAGCTTGCATGTGTGCGTGTGTGTGTGTGTATATTATAATTGTGTGTGTGTGTGTGTTTGTTGTTTGTTTATTCTTTTATATCGAGGATAATGGAATAAGCACTCATGTGCTTTTTTTTATCCAGTGTCCCTGTGTGTATGCAGTTTTGTAAATATTGTCATCTGTTCCCACCGGCACACGATGGCCTACTCTTACGAAAAGCGGAACAGGATTTAACATGTGCGCAAGATGTTCTGCGTGCGTTCGCACACGGGGCCTCGGTTTACAGTCTCATCCGAATGACTTGTGGGGAGAGCAGAGCCGAGAGCTGTGTGTGTGTGTGTGTGTGTGTGTGTGTGTGTGTGTGTGTGCGTGGTGTGTGTGTGTTTCATGTTTTTACACACACAAACCAGATCCTTATGGGCCTGTATGCAGGCAAAAAGATCAAGTGTGACCCTCCCCCCTAAAATGAGTGGTATGAACCTGACCCATTTCTTCATAGATAGAAGCCATTTTAGGCAGGTGAGGGTCAGGTTGTTGATTTTTGAGATTTGGATGGATTATAAAAGTGTCAGCTTTCTTCTACCTTGTACTCAAGTTTTAAGGCAAAGTTTTTGTTTCTTTTTGCTTTAAAAATGTGTTGAAAAAAAAACAACCCCTCCCAACCCCTCAGCCTGACTATTACCATGCAAAGTTTATCTGTTTCTCGTTTTGTCACTTCTTAGTTATCTAGCAATAGCCTGTAGCATTTCAGTTTGTAACAACTTTTTCCAAGAACTGTTTTCAATTGTTTGTGTCTAATAGCTTCAGCCCCGATATGGCCTGTATGGTCCATGGGACTATAAACATGATTGGATCTAATAGCCTTTTTGTTGCAGATTTTCAATCTTTTGGATCTAATAGCCTTTTAATTACAGATTTTCAATCTTTTAGATCTAATAGCCTTTTAATTGCAGATTTTTAATCTTTTCTTCTATTGAATAGCTTTAAACAGTTTTTTAAAATATTCTTTCTATCATTATATCAATAACATGCTAACAGATTTCCAGTGTAATGCGACACGCGAAAGAGGGTCACAAATATGCATGTTGCTTTTTTTTCTTCTTCATATTCTTTTGAGGATAATAGAATATTCAATAAACACTCATGTGCTTTTTCACATCCAGTCCTTTTGTGCACACATTTTGTCCTTTTTTCCTACTGGCACAAAATGACCTACTCTTCTAGGAGGAGGAACAGGTTTAACCCATGTTAAAGATCAGGACTGTAATCGATGTAGTAGATCTATTATCTACATTGGTGCATTACAGAACAAGATCTAACTTCATGCTGAAAACATTCATAAACAAAACAAGAATTGGCATCAGCATGTATTTTGTTTAGTCCATCTGTCTTTTTTTTGTTTGCAGAGACTAATTTATACCTCATTTTAAAACTTAAAAAAAAAAAAATCATTTTGGGAAGTTGTTTTTTTTCTGGAGTATTCATCATTTGTTTGAGCAAAGAAAGCTTTTTCCCCTTACATTGAAACTGAAAGTAATAATGATAATGTATGGCATTTATATAGCGCTGAGCATTGTAAAGTAAACAAATGAAAGGGCTTGCATTCAAATCATTTACACGCATGCAACTGTCCACAAAATATCAGAATTTAAAATATATCAAATTTATGCTCACACACACACACACACACTCAGAGTCAACACAGAGTCACACACACACACACACACACACACATGCACAAACTTTGTTCAATTGGCTATTAGCAGTTCTGCATTCACGGTTCTGCATTCACACAAAAACACATCACTCCACACATAATAACTAAATGCCATTTTAGAGACTTTATTGAACCATCAAACACCAACAAAAGTCAGTTGAAACGTAACAACAACAAAAAAGGAAGGAAAAAAAAAAACGCACAAAAACCCCTTACATTGAACAGTACACAACAAAACTAGTGCTATCCCTACACTTCCTAAACCAAGGTACAAACTCTGATTGATTTACTCACTGTTTAGATTTACAACAGAAAATGACAAATGAGAAAAATAAGGAAAAAGGTTGTAGAAAGAAAGCAATCTGTAAAAATGTGACGCTCCACCACGAAATGATTCGCTTAGCACCTGACCCACTTTTCTGCTAGGAGCCATTAAAGACAGGTGGAGGTCAAGTTGTTGATTTTGAGATTTTGATTGATTATAAAACTATAGCCCTTCTTCTACCTTGTAGTGAAATATCAATTCAAGGCCTAATTTTGTTTCCTTTGGCCTTTAACCGTGTTTTAAAAATACCAGAGCCCTCATTCTGGTCACCTATTAAGATGCTTAACTAGTCAGTTTCTCATTTTCTGCAGTCTATCATTTCAAAATGTAATAACTTTTGATTGAATTGTCAGATTTTCAATCTGATTTTTGTATTGTATAGCCATTTTATTGCAGATTGATAACTTGTCAATAACTAAAGATTGACCTCAGGTGCAATGCGACTCCTTATGTGGTGGAGCGTCACAAATGATCTCGTCCAATGTTTCACATGCTCAATTCATCCCCAAAGTCAGAATGCAGCTACCTTAATGGTGTGGCAAAACTGGTTGCATGCCATACATGCCATGAAAATCTCACCACTGGTGAACCTCAGAGCTCTAGCCAAAGAACACACGCACACACACACACACACACACACACACACACACACACACACACACACAATCCACCTGTTTCTATTCTTGTTTAAAACAAACATTCTGGAGGGTTAAACACACTCACTACCTTTCTCCTTCAAAACCATTAGACCACTGAGAATGAAACAACAATAACAACCATAATTATTATGCTTCTTCTTCTTCTTCTTCAAATGAACGATGTTGCATCAATTACAAGAAAAATGACATAGAAGAGATTAAATAAAATCATATTAAAAAAAAAAAGCATACCAGTTAAAAAAAAAAGTTAAAGTCTGTCCCGAGCCTAAGGCTCATCAGGCCAGTGCTTATCCCAGTTTCTGTGGCGTTAAGCGACTGAGAGTCATAGACTCCCCCCTGGATAGGATGCCAGTCTATCGCAGGGTTAACTCCCAACACAAGGTTGGTCCCCCTTTTACACCTGGGTGGGGTGAGAAAATAGCCGTAAAGTGCCTTTTCCAAGGGCACAACGCCATAGCCGAAAGCTGGGATCGAACCCGCAACCTTTAGATTACGAGTCCAACGCTCTAACCACTAGACATATATAAAAAGAAAAAAGCATACCTGTACCACCTGAAAAGTGACTTGAAAAAACAAACAACAACAAACAAAAAACCAGCCAAACATGCCAGCCTCCCATCCAGTGTGTGTGTGTGTGTGTTCGGAACAATCCCTCAGTGATTCCCAAGTGGGAGGAGTGATGTGCCGCCACATGGGAACATAATTATTCAGCGTGACCCCTAGGCCAGGGTGTTAACCTCGCCAACTTCAGTTAACATCAGTGCTGACTCCACTCTCCCCAATAGTCTTTCGGATGAGACTGTAAACCTGAGGCTCCCGTGTGCGAACGCACGCAGAACATCTTGCGCACACGTTAAATCCTGTTCTGCTATTCGTAAGAGTGTGCCGGTGGGAACAGATGATAAGATTTACAAAACTGCAATGCATACACACAGGGACTGGATGAAAAAAAGCACATGAGTGCTTATTCCATTATCCTCAATATAGAAGAATAAATGAATAAATAAAATAAATAAATAAATCAGCCAACCACCCAAAACTGCCAGGCTCAACAACCCTGCCTTGACTTATGCCTGTGGATTCCCTGGGGAACAAAGAGCTGCAACAACACTCCTCCAACGGGCTCGGTTCTGGGAGATCCTCTTCAGCTCGGCCCACGTCATTCCGGCTGCCTTCGTCTCTGCTTCAATGCTTCTGCGCCAGGTCTGTTTTGGTCGACCTACTTTCTGCTTCCCTTGAGGGCTCAACAACTCTAGGCCAGCCCAACCTTCCACAGAACAACGTCACAGAAAGGACCATGCACAGACAGACAGACAGACAACCCTGAACGAAGCAGACCAACAGACGACTGACTCCCTTTAGATCACAACAGGTGATTCAAGAAGAGCTGTGAAATTGAAAGAAGAAAGGGCTCCAAGAAAAAGAAAAAACCAGAAGAGAAGAAAGAGACGAGTGGAGGAAACTTCAAACGACAGAGAGAGAGAGAGAGAGAGGAGAGAGAGGAGAGAGAGAGAGAGAGAGAGAGAGAGAGAGAGAGAGAGGAGAGAGAGAGAGAGGAGAGAGAGAGAGAGAGAGAGAATAATGCATGCTCAATCATTCATGTCCATCACAACATCAGTAGGAAAACAAAGATTCCCTATTCAGTATTCCCAAGACTAAGTATGTGCCTCTATCACATTGCAGTTGATGACAGGAAAAAAAACCACATTGAAAATCTGATCTAAAAAAAAAAACAGCCTCCTCCCCCCCCTCTCACCAACCATCTCTTAGCCCTTCCCTATGTAGCACCCAGGATTTCCTCTGAAGTCGGAGTGTGGCTGCCTATATGGCGAGGTACTTTGAAAACAGTCATACACGCAAACTTCTCAATCAGTGTGCAATTTCAATCTCACAGTGATTCCCAGGTGGGATGATGAGTGAGTCAAGAGTGCACATTCTGGGCGCTTGCGTTTGTGTGGTGTGTGTGTGTGTGTGTGTGCATGTGTGTGTGTTTGTACGCATGAGTGTGTGTACACGTGCGTGTGTGTGTGTACATTCAAATTTGTTAAAACTGTAAATTGTTATCGATTGCTTGTGTGTTGTATAGGTCGAATGCCAGCGCTTTGATTTGTTTTCACAAGATATAGCGCTATACAAATTCCATGTATTATTATTATCATTATTACCCCAGAGTGTTAAGGAGTCTGGGGAATGGCGGCACTGCATTTGTTTGCCTGTGGGCAAATTCAGCCTTGTAGAGCTCTCATTTTTTAAATTTTATTTTATTTCATACCACTTTATGTCACACCAGATTTCTCTTTCCCTGAAATTTTGGCTGCTCTCTCTCCCTGGAGAGAGCGCGTCGCCACAAGTGCAGCGCATACCCTTTTTTTTTTTTTTTCCCCTGTCTGCAGTTGTATTTGTTTCAATATGAAGAGTGATTATATAATAGACAAAGATGAAGTACAGTGTGTGTGTGTGTGTGTGTGTGTGTGTGTGTGTGTGTGTGTGTGTGTGTGTATGTGCGTCATATATCATATTAACTGTGTTTGTTTCTTATAGTAAGTAAAGGTATCGTCTCTACAATTTCTGAGCACATGCATTGGCCATGAACAGGCAAGTCTTTGAACCAAAAACTTTTATCTTACAAAGCGCGTGTGCAAGCGCGCATGCACACACACACACACACACACACAGACATAAAAACACATACTGTACTTCATCTGTGTCTATTATATAATCATTCTTCGTGAAAAGATGATAAACTGAAGAACAACACACACACACATGCACACACACACACATATTAACACACATGTTGACACACATAGCAATGTCCCTTGTGCCATTAACACACACACACGCACACACACACATGCAACCACACACACACATGCAACCACACACACATATGCAACACACACACACACACACGCACCACACACACACACACACACACACACACACACACACACAACACACCCCACACACACACACACACACACACACACTCAACTCACTTTGAATCCACACACAAACACACACAGTCCACTTGCAGACACTGTTCATATAACCACCAACAAAACCATCCACATCAAAAGAAACTTTATTTTTCATCGTCCACAAAATTCCTAAACAAGACGAAAACCCAAACAAACAAAAAACGAAAAACAAAATGAAAACAAAACACCCCCACCTAACGAACGAACGAACAAACAAGAAAAGCAAACCAGAAACGGTGCGAGCAAGTTTGTACAGCGATTCACGAAACTTGGAGATTCCGATGAACAAACTGTGGGCACTTTAAAAAAAAAAAAGAAAAAAAAAAAAAAGAAAGAAAAGAAGGAAAGATAAAGAAAAATAAGGCCAAAAACATTCATAAGAACTCTGACTTCGATGTCACTGGTCAACTATGTGATGAATCAAATAAACAAATGTGTGTGTGTGTGTGTGTGTGTGTGTGTGTGTGTGTGTGTGTGTGTGTGTGTGTGTGTACCTTTTTTTGTTGTTTGCCACGGGATGGGATAGCTCAGTGGTCAGAGCTTTCCCTCAGTCAAGTTAACTGGGGGGGGGAGGGGGGGGGGGCAGAGACTGTACTGATGCCAAGGCACACAAACAGTCACCCATCCAATTGGTAACCACGCTCGACGCTGCTTAACTTGACTGGGGGAAAGCGAGCGCTCTGACCACTGAGCTATCCCATCCCCACGGCAAACAACTAAAAAAAAACAACAAACCTTTAAACTTTTATGAAAAAAAAAAAAAAAAATTCATAGTCATGACAATGTGTAGAGCCTGGTCTGTCGTACAAACTCTACCTCTCCTTTCCTATTGAAGGGAATTCTTTTTTTTGAGAAGTGCTGGCGAATTCTGTTTTCGTGTTGCTCACTGTGTGTTTTCTGTTTGGAGGGGGAAAATAAACACACCGAATACAACGTAATGATACAACAACAAAAAAAGGTAGAGGTGTCCCATAACGTATGTGGTCTTCTGGAAGTGTGGCGTCAGACACCTCAGCTTCTCTAGGGGCCAGCATACTGAGGGTGGTGGCACCATCTCCTCTCTCTCGCTGCTTTACCTTCCCTGACCTTAAAGAGGGCAGGTACTCATTTACAGCTGGGTGAACTAGGGAACTGCACTGAAGCCAAGCCACAATGATCAGTCACCTATCTATGAGGCAACAATAATCAACCTTAGCTTGCAGAGGTTAAGTGCTCTGACCGCTGAGCTATCATACGAATACAATTACATAAAATAAGAAAATTATGTTTCTGAAATGTTCTGTTGTCGACATGTAAGCAAATATACACACAGCCACAGCAATGTTCACAGACATTTTGCTCATCGTCTTTCTTAATTCTTATCTCATAATGTTCTGAGAAAAAACCTTAAAATGTTTACAGGTCACTGCTGTATATTTGTGGAGAATGTTCTACACAATTTATTTATCTATTTTATTTATTTCATTCTTTTATTTCCAGGATAATGAAATAAGCACTCAGTGCTTTTTTACATGCATCCCCCCGTGTGTATGCAGTTTTGTCAATTTTGTCATCCGTTCCCACCGGCACACAATGGTCTACTCTTCCAAAAAGCGGAACAGGTTTTAACATGTGTGCAAGATGTTCTACGTGTGTTTGCACACGGGACCTCAGTTTATAGTCTCACCCTGTGTATGTGTCAGTTTGTAAGTGCACAATCTATTTTTTAAATCCCTGCATGCAAATTTTTAATCCATCATTTTCTTCACCTTTTCACTTCTGACAGTGGATATAGCTACAGTTCTGATATAGCTACAGTTCTGATACAGCTACAGTTCTGATATAGCTACAGTTCTGATATAGCTACAGTTCTGATACAGCTACAGTTCTGATATAGCTACAGTTCTGATACAGCTACAGTTCTGATACAGCTACAGTTCTGATATAGCTACAGTTCTGATATAGCTACAGTTCTGACATAGCTACAGTTCTGAAACAGCTACAGTTCTGTGGTCAACGCATCATTAAACGTCTTGCTTGTCACACTGTGTGGTGTGGTGTGGTGTGGTGTGGTGGGGTGGGGTGTGGTGTGGTGTGGTGTGGTGTGGTGTGGTATGGTGTGGTGTGTGTGGTGTGTGGTGTAGTGTGGTGTGGTGTGGTGTAATGTGGTGTGGTGTGGTGCAGTGTAGTGTAGTGTGGTGTGGTGTGGTGTGGTGTGGTGTGGTGTAGTGTAGTGTAATGAAGTGTGGTGTGGTGTGTAGTGTAGTGTAGTGTAGTGTGGCATGGTGTGTGATGCAATATAGTGCAGTGTAGTGTGGTATAGTGTTATGTAGTGTAGTATAGTGAAGTATAGCATCGTTTAGTGAAGTGTAGTGTACTGTAATGTAGTATAATGTAAAGTAATGTAGTGTAATGTTATGTAGTATAGCGTCATGCAGTGTTGTGTCAAGTAAACAAGAGTTATCTATCCACACACAAAAAAAGTTTTAACTACAAATTTTTCTTTCTTTTTACAATAATAAAAAAAAAGATCAAGTAAAGTGAACACAAACCTGCACAATGTTTAAGAACACAGAAAGCTGGACAACGCCCACCAACACACAAACACCACGAAGTCCTGTTCAGATGCAACACTAAAAATCCAACTGTAGTAAGAGACATACATGTCTGAACAACTCGGTTGAATATTTGCTTGCGCTTTCTCCTTTCAACACAGTTTAAACAACAACAAAAATTCTTAAAAACCAGACAGACGGATCACGGGGGATAACATTGTTATAACATTGACAGTTTAACATGGAAAACATGGAAAAAAAAACAACCCAACCCTAACAACAAAACACAAAACCAACAACCAAAACGATAAGATGCCAACACAGACGTTTGAACTTTTTTGTTGTTTTTTTTTTGTTTTGTTTTTTTTTGGTTTGTTACATTTTCTTTTGGCCACATAAAAAGACACGTACAAATATACAGAAAATAACCAACCTTTTTTTCTTCTTCTTTTTTTTTTTTGGTCTGTTTTAAAAAAAAAAAATTTTTTTTTTATAGTCTGACTGTTTGCAAAGGAAATCTTTCTCCCAAACAAATACTAAAACACAAGAAGCAAGATCCTCACCCAGATAACGAAGCCATCATCATCATCATCATAAAAAAACAAACAACAACAACACACAAAATGAGCCAAGATGCACCATAATAGAAAACAACAACCACAAAAAGACAACCTCTTCTCCAAAGGTCTCGGATGTTTGACACTTGCAGTTGAAATTCTTGAAGCGCTTTATAATCATCGTCACTTCGTACCTTACCGCTGCTAACATCGGTATTCACGTTATCAGAAATTCACGCTATCTTCCCAGCGTTTTCACCGATGCCATAACCAGCGCCGTCCTTACCTCCCGACTCTTTTCCTCTTTTGAGTCACACACACACCACAGAGAAAATTTTACCTCCATTAAAAAAAAACCCAAAACAAAAAAACAAAAAAAAACACCCCCCCCCCAAAACCAAACGAAAAAAAAACAAAACACCTCCGTTTTTGTTTTCTCCTGTGCTGTGACTTCCCTTCTTGCCTGTTTGTGGATTCATACATCAGGAAAGAGTTCTCGCACTGGCAGACTCGACCTGACCCGACCCCTCCCCTCAGCCCCCCCCCCCCCCCCCCGAGGCAAGTCGCCCAGGTGGTCAAACTCTTTGCCGATGTACGACACCGCAAAAAGTCATCTCCCTTGCTGTGTACACCCACCACTGACACAAAGGGGAGGGAATTAGGGGGAGATGGATTCTAAAAGCCGCGGCGAGGGCGTTTGCCCCGAGGAGGTCCACAGTCGTCGAAGGGCATTCGATCTCTTCGCTTGAAACCTGCACGCAAGGTATGGGCAGGGAACCGTGTCAACACCTGCCGTAGACACACTCGGCAGGCCCCGACCCGACCACCACACACTCACACTCACTGACACACTGCTGGTGAAATCATCGTCACAAATCTTGGGCACTTAAGTTAGTAGGGGTTTTTTTTGTGGTTTTTGTGGGTTTTTTTTTTTTTAAGATCAGATTTTCTGAATTTCCTGTCATCGGCTACGATGCTTAATTAAGTTAGTAGTCGACACCAAATGTTCACTGGACTTGTTGCATTCAGCAACCGTCAAGCTTGGGAATAAAAGTTTCATGTGGAAGGCTGAAGTGTGGTGATGGTGGTCGAAGCCTGCCGACGATGACTAGGGCAGATTTTACTGCAGTTCCCCATCGAAACTCAAGCCACATTCCTGCCCGCCCTCACTTAACTAACGTTCATGGAACCTTCCCCTGGATTTTCAACAGTGTCTATTTTCTGGGTGATATAAAAGCACACTCCTGTGTTAGGCCGCACCACTTAAGCTGTAACATTCTCTTACAGGTTGTTGTATTTCAAGTTTAAGCTGCATCAAGACAGAACTACAAACGAATGATTTCTCAATTCAGCTGCGGATCCGTGAGGTGTTACATACATGCATGTCGTTTTGATAGCAAATTATTTTTTGGGAGGGACAGCATGTCACAAATTTAGAATCAATCCAACTCTGACCAGGTTTGGTATCAAGTAATTTGTTGCGTTACTTTTTCTCTGACAGTAAAACCAAAACAGGAGGCATTGGAGCCTTTGAGATGACTTTCAATCCAAGATGGCAAACATCATCATTTTAAGCGTCGTCTGACTTTCATCAATTGAAGCCTGAACACTGAATCAAACATTGCAGCAAAACACTTGCAATCTCAGGATTTTCTGCATTTTGTACATTTACGTGCAGAGTTAAGATTAGCACAACTGAGGTTGCAACCCCCCCACCCCCCCAAAAAACCCCTAAAAAACCCCCAAACCTGAGGTTGCGACAGGAAATAAACTGATCTCATTGCTAAATGATTTGTGAGGAATTTTACAAAAAGCTGTAAACGTGTCATATTCCATCTACAAACTGATAATCACTACACTTAATGATGTCCTGTTTCTCTCATCACCTTATAGCTATAACAGTATAAGGTTGGGCTGATGTGGCTTAAAGGCAGCAGTTAATAACCCAGAAAATACAAAACCTTATTGCAGTATGTGCTATCCCTTGAAAAGATAGGTTACAAAACAAGTCTGCAAGTGAAAACATGAGTCCACTCCTGTATGGTAGTATAAGAGCATTGTTTAGGGAGTATTTTTGTTTCTGTTGGTTTGGGGTTCTTTTGTAGCTTGGGGGGGGGGGGGGAGGTACGTGTCTCTTAATCAACTGACTTCAAATTTATTCAGCAGTCATTGTACAAAACTCTTTATTGAACATGAACAAAGAAATCCCTTTTCAATGTCACAAATGACATTTTCCATAAGCTTTTTATGGTGATTTCGTCCAAGTAGAAACAATAAAAAAAACAACCCATGTGCCCTTGATAAAATGTTTGCTAAATGATACATCTGAACACATTTGTTGCAAATCTTCAAGAATTCGTCTTAAAACTTTTCAAGGCCAGGAAATTCCACTTGAACTGTACTACATCTCAAGTTTCATGGAACAGTTGTCAGATGCTGGGGAAATGAAGCCACTTCCCGTGCCATGGCAAAATTCTGTACCCTTCCCCATATCCTCTTTTTTTCCTTCCCTCCCTCCCATTTTTAGGACGTAATGTGACCTGTTGCTAAAACTACTGGGCCACAGCAGATTAATTTTTTTTTTTTTAAAAGACACACACAAAACTGAGGGTGGGGTGGAGGAAACATGTCAGGCTGGGGTGGAGGTTGGGGGTATATTTATATAATTTACATTTTTATATTTTATTCTTTTATATTGAGGATAATGGTGAAATAAGTACTCATGTGCTTTTTTAAAAAATCCAATCCCCGTGTGTATACAGTTTTGTAAATATTGGCATCTGTTCCCACTGGTAGGGGGGGGGGGGGAGGGGTGTGGTAGGGGGTAAGGGGGGGGGGGGGTGTGAGGGGACACATCATCTAGTCAATTTTTACTTCAACAGAGAACCAGGGCAAGACTTCAAAATGATCACTGGACATTTAAAAGCTGGTAAAAATGCTACCTTAAATTAACACATCTCCCAAATCATTTTCAGAGGACCGCTAGTTAACAATTAAAAAAAAGAAAAAAAGAACAAAAATCAATTCTGTGTAATCCCATGCAATCATTTTCATCAGTTACCATCTCTTCTTCAGTCTGTCAGTCAGAAGGCTAGAATCTGGGAGTGAAATCAAGTTAGAGTTTTGCTTAGAAGCTTTTGGTATGTTATACAGTTTACTATGGTACTATACCGATTCAAAAGTACAAATATATACCATATATATGTATATATATATATTTTCTTTTACCTACCTATTTCTTCTTTCATATCAAAGATAATGGAATAAGCACGTATATGCTTAAAATTTTTTTTTTACATCCAGAACCCGTGTGTGTGCGGTTTTGTAAATTTTGTCATCCATTCCCACCGGCACACATTGTGACAATGACCTACTCTTTCCAAAAGCCAAAAAGTTTAGCTTATAGCTACTCTTAGGGGCTCGGCACATGCTACCACTTTCGCTTGCTGTAACGTGCAACGTTGCAGTAGCAACAGTTGCCAAGCTGTACCTGTAAGCAAAGGACAGGCCAATTGGGGCTTGATGCTATTTTAAATACAACAGACTACAGCCAGATGTTTTGTGGCAGAAAATGGCAGCGTGTGTCATTAACTTCTGATTTTGGATGCCAACTTTTTTTCTTTTTTTGAAATCAAGATCTTCCAATCTAATCCAATCTTTTTGTTTACAGCCTGCTGAATCAAGATCTTTGAATGAATAAATAAATAAATAAATGAATAAATAAATAAATGAATAAATAAATAAATGAATAAATAAATAAATGAATAAATAAATAAATAAATAAATAAATAAATAAAAAATAAATAAATAAATATATATATATATATATATATATATATATATATATATATATATATATATATATATATATATATAATACAAATTTTCCATCTAAAATGAACGACATTAACTTTTTTGATTCCACTCCCCGATTCAAGCTTTTCTGAAAGACTCCACGACAGAACTAACACCTGATAAGGATGACCAGTGCAGATTCTACACAATATCCATGTCTTGTTGTCCTTCATATTCAGGCCTGCTGTCTCTCAAAGAGAGAGAGAGAAAAAAAAAGTCTGACAGCTTCTAGAAAAGTCTATGGAGTTTAGAACCTAAGAACCCCCTGGGAGGCTGTAGTATGATATCTGCACAGACTGGCTAAACCACAGCATGACATGATTTGACTGGCCCATACACTGAGCACCCAGACTGCTGCTGTGACAGTTGGTCTAGAAAACAAAAGGACTACTTGTCTCATCTCTATCTAGCATGACCCAAGTTTTATTCACACAAACCTTTTCCTAGCACAGAAAAACGAAATCTCAAAACGGTGATGGCGACAAAAGAGTAATGTACCCAACACAGCCCATGGCCAAGAGAACAGTTCTCAATTGTTTCTGAGGCTGTGGTTCAAATCTTGGCAGTGCCATGGGGCAGTAAGGAGAAGATTTCAATAATCTCTCTGAGTCAAAATGGGCAGACCTGCCAGTGCCAAATTCTCCTTCGTTTGTATGAATATACACATGCAAAGATCAGACGTGGGGAAACAGGGGGGAGAGGGGCAAAAGGGGAAGGGGACACAACTGGGATCAGCTCATCCAAAAGTCACAAACTCACTTTCTTTCAACTTTACTACTTTTTTTTTTTCCCCTCCCCACCCCAATCTTCACTCTCTTTCATCATGATGGCAATACTGTGTGTTTCTGTGATCCACCAACTCTGGACAAAATTTCAGACTTTTTAACGACAGTCTTGATCTTTCGCATGCAATGATACACACACAGGAGATGCAGGCATTGGCAACTACGCACACAAGAAGACCCAGACAAACAACAGAAATCTTCCACCTTTCCGGGCTAAAAAAAAAAAAAAAAATCACTGAAAGAAACCTACTTGACCACCAAAAAAAAAAGAAAAAAAAAGAAATATGTAGTTCACCACAAAAATGGACAAACAGAAATAAGACAGGAAATATCCTTTAGCTCAGACGGTTATCATACTTCTTCTCTTGGTGCTGATAGATCTGTCTGTCACGATAAAAGATCTGCAGCTATGTCAGTTAACCTATTTGCTTCCATAATTTCTCCATTTGCTTAGTAAATCAGTATCAGTTAACCTATTCACTTCCATAATTTCTCCATTTGCTTGGTAAATCAATATCAGTTAACCTATTCAATTCCATAATTTCTCCATTTGCTTAGTTTAAAAAAAAAAAAAAATTTCTCTCCATTTGCTTAGTAAATCAATATCAGTTAACCTATTCACTTCCATAACTTCTCCATTTGCTTAGTAAATCAATATCAGTTAACCTATTCACTTCCATAATTTCCCCATTTGCTTAGTAAATCAATATCAGTTAACCTATTCATTTCCATAACTTCTCCATTTGCTTAGTAAATCAATATCAGTTAACCTATTCATTTCCATAATTTCTCCATTTGCTTAGTAAATCAATATCAGTTAACCTATTGTATTCATTTCCATAACTTCTCCATTTGCTTAGTAAATCAATATCAGTTAACCTATTCAATTCCATAATTTCTCCATTTGCTTAGTAAATCAGTATCAGTTAACCTATTCAATTCCATAATTTCTCCATTTTTTAAAAATTAAAAAAAATTTTTTTCTCCATTTGCTTAGTAAATCAATATCAGTTAACCTATTCACTTCCATAATTTCTCCATTTGCTTAGTAAATCAATATCACTTAACCTATTCAATTCCATAATTTCTCCATTTGCTTAGTAAATCAATATCAGTTAACCTATTCATTTCCATAATTTGTCCATTTGCTTAGTAAATCAATATCAGTTAACCTATTCACTTCCATAATTTCTCCATTTGCTTAGTATATAAATATCAGTTAACCTATTCCCTTCCACCTGTCCATTTGCTTAGTAAATCAGTATCAGTTAACCTATTCAATTCCATAATTTCTCCATTTGCTTAGTATATAAATATCAGTTAACCTATTCCCTTCCACCTGTCCATTTGCTTAGTAAATCAATATCAGTTAATTAACCTATTCACTTCCATTTGTCCACTTCCTTAGTGACTTCATACTTCTTTTTCAAATTTAAAGTATCTATAATAATAATAATAATAATAATAATAATAAAAACCAAGGCTTTTTATATCACATTGCCAACCAATGTCAAGATGGAGACAGCCATTTAAAAAAAATTGTCATAAAAGAAACTGCACCCCTTTTGTTCAGGGTTGTTTTTTTTTAGGTCTCTATTTTTTTTATGCTGCAAAAGAACCATTTTAAGATCCTCTTTGATAATTGAAAAATCATTCTTGAACACCAATAAAGTCTTGGTGCTCGTAAGGGGAACTTTGGGGGAAAAAAAATGCCCATAGAATCTCAGACCTAAACATTCTTTTTTTTTTTCCATTTTCTTTGACAAAAAAAAAAAAAAAAAATCAGAGAGAGACATGTCGACTGGATTTTGATCAAGCTAGTTTACAAAACCCATCATGAAACACTGTAAGCATACGTTGAGCAAGGACAGAACCTATACCAAAATTACCAAGAGAATATATATGTCCACACTATTTTGAGATCTGTCTTCTACAGGGAAAGGACTGTATGAGTAACCCCCTTACATGCTGAGTGAGATGAGACAAGATCAGGACTAATGCATCTACTTTGGGGACTACAGTCCCTACTTACACCACAAAATGAAAAAAAAACCCACCCCAAAACAAAAAGGTATGGAGACCTTACGCACAGATTGGAAATACCGTGTATATATATATATATATATATATATATATATATATATATATATATATATATATATATATATATATATATATAAATATATAAATATATATATATATATGTATATATATATATATATATATATATATATATATATATATATATATATATATATATATATATATATATATAAAACACAGATTTCATGACACAACTTTTTGTTTGGGTTTGTGGGGGGTCAAAGGTTTTTGTGTCTGGTCGGTTTTCTTGTTTTACAAACAGTATTTACCCGAATCTATGCCAATTGAATAAAAAAAAAAAATCCACCAAAACACAAAAACAAAACTGAATTTCATCTCTCCACCCTACTTCCTGGCCAATTTTCATCCTGGCAGTCATAATTTCCTGTTCTCGAATCAATACAGCAATCCTCGCTTTTTGTCACCATCAGCACATGAACCTATAGGGGGAAGAGGGGGGGCTGGCTAGCCATCCGAGTTGCATTATTTGCTGACAAACTCATGTGCACACTACTCTCATTCATATTGGGCAGGCAGCAAAAGTCATACCAAAAAAAACCCAACCCATGTCATGGTTAGAATTCTTAGGTATTAAAAGATGCCATTTGGTTCAGAGCTAAAAACACCCCCACATGTTACCAGCATTTTAGCAACGTTAGTCGATATAACTTTCTTGCTTTTTCTGTCTTTGTTTAAGAACTGGTTGGAGATGGGGTTTACACTGTAAAAAAAAAATCACAGGTGGTGATTGAGTTAAGCCAGGAAGAATTTGAGAGACAGAAATTTTTGTGTTTTTTTTTCAGAATATCAACAAAGAATGTCCAACATGGGGTAACTTAGGATGCAAAGCCCTTGTTAACAAGAGACAGAAACCCAAACTAGTGCCATGCTGACACCCCTCTGAAAAGTCTTCTTTTAAAAAACCAACAAAAAAACCCTCTTTAAACATTAATTCAAAACTCGAGTTCAATTTTAGGTCCTCCTCCCTAAGGGAGGTCAGTCACAGGAAAATAGCGTCCCCTGAAGTCAGACTGTAGCTACCTTAACGCAGGGTGGAACGTTCCATACGCAAAATATCACCAGCTTTGTGAACCCCTCAGCTCTAGCTGACGAATGGGGGGGGGGGGGGACCCAACTTTGCAAGCGGCATATCACAGAGGGGGCAAATAGGAGGGGAGAGGGGGGTGAAAAAAACAACCAAACACCCCCCAAGAGGGGAGCAGCAACTGTGTTTTCCATCGGTAGAACGGGTGAAAAAAATGTATTGCCATCGCTGAATCTGCTGTCAGCACATGGACCAAACGGTTGTTCCCAAATGTGCACATGTATAAGACGAAACTGCCAGGCACCTCCCCTCCCATCCCTCTACCCCCCCCCCCCCCTCCAAAAAAAAAAATCATCTGTTATCCCTTTCAGTCCTAGCTCCATCAGGTCGAGAATATGGCCCATGATTATGATATATGATACAGGGGTGGACTGTCTGTTTCACTTGTGTTCTTGTCACAGTTTTCTAACAACAATGTTTCATGTCTAAATCGACAAACATTTCTCAACTTTTCAAATTCATAAGCTAGGGGAAACAAATCAACGAATGATAAATAACACATTAATTAAAACAAAACAAACAAATATTTTAACTAATAAATAAACAAACTCCAATAAATATAGATATTTAAACAAACTGATAAACGGATAAGCAAATAATCATGTAAAATCAATCAATGAATCCAACATTCATATCATACATGTAACACAACAGAACTTCTCAGAGAAACCACAGCTTGCTTTTACAGGAGTAATCACAATACTGACTTGACTACTACAAGCAATCGCTTTAACCAAGGAATATCCCTCTATCTTTAATTAACCAACCCTCACGAAACATCCGATAGCCGATACTTACACTTGATAAACCTTAATAAGGAATCTAACTGTCTTCTCTCTTCCCTTCCACTAAAGAAGAGAAGACACAGATACTAGCAAACCAGCAAGCATTCTTACACACACACACACACATGATTTTACCACAAAACACGAACTTCACATAGAGAAAATGTGCACACACACACACGCACACACAGAAAGTTTTGGATGTACACACATTACCACACAAACACTGACTCTACGAAGACAACACCAGTCTTAGATTACCTTTTTTTTTTTTTTTTTTTTTTTTTAGTTTATATCTTTGATTACATACTGATTTATATTCAAGTGATGCATGAATTTTCTTCTTCTTATCTTAACAGAATCATTTAAAGTGCATGAAGCGTTTGCTTACTTTATCAGAATAAAACACATATATATAAGCAGCACATTTTATTTTATATTACCTATTTTCTGATCTGATTATTCATTTGTTTAATTTAGCTTTGTTTTTGGTCAGCACCCAGAAAATCTGCCATGCTTATCACAAAGAAAATGAACTGAGATTTTTATCCATGTTTTTAAATTTGGGTGGCTATTGACAAGAACCCACCGAGATACATATGCAATACACTAATTCTCAAAAACTATTTTTTAAATACACAAAAAGGCGATAGAATTAAAAAAAAAACTTTCTAAAAACAGTGTCCCTTCCAAAAAATCAATTAAAAAAAACCTTTGGCCCTGTGTTGAAAGGCTCTATTTCAACTGAAAGTGACAGAAATTTACAGAATAATCAAGATATTTTGTCCATAATCCCATCATTTAAAAACTGAACAGTTTGTCATTATTGTTGGCTGCAATTGTTAGGCATCTACTTATTTCATTTAAATCTGACATCATTTCTATTTTATCTTGAACGTGGTATCTTAAACATCTGATGTCACATACCCATTATATTATACCAACAAGGTCTCTTGGCAAAATGAAAGACGTTTTGACTCTGACTTAACTCCGTGATACTACTATCCTCCAGTAACAACATCAAACCATCTTTGAATTGATAATAATAATAATAATAATAATAATAATAAATAATGATAATAATAATGATAATAATAATAATAATAATAATAATAATAATATTATTAATGACAAATGATAATGATAATTATGAATCATAATATGAACATAACAGGATATTCAATTTTTGTATAGGGAATAATCTGTGACTGACTGCAATCGACTCTACATCACACAAATCAAGCTTCAATTATTCCAATCAATTCTACATCTCCCTTAAGCTTTGACTGGCAGCAATCAATTCTGTTTTAAAATTGCAAAGCTTTGAATTGAAGGCACTCCATTCTTTGTGAGATGGATTGCTTGCAATCATCAAGTCTGCGGCTCAGTTATCAAGATTTCATTGATTGCAATCAATTCAATTTCTCAGTTACTTTGACTGATTGTATTCAATTCAGTATGGGATTTATTGAGCTTTGATCACTGTCAAATGACAATTCTGTGTAATTTTGAAGCTTTTATTGATTGCAATCAATTCTATGTATCAGTTATGAGACTTTGAATCGGATTTATTGCAATCAATTCTGTCCCATTTCTGAAACTTTGATTAACTGCAATAGTTTCTCTATCTCATATGAATCTTTGATTGAATGCAATCAATTCTGCATCTCAGATAAAATGTTGGTTGATTGCAATCAATTCTTTACCTCATACAAAGTTTTGAGTAGTTGTGATCAATTTTTTTTCTCACACAGAGTTTTAACAGACTGCAATCAATTTTCTATCTCATACAAAGTTTTGATTGATTGCAATCAATTTTATGTCTCAGGTGTGAAGTTCCGATTAATAGTAATCAATTGCATCAATCATCAAATATAAACTTTGATTGCAATCAATTCTTCTCTACGTTATCAAGGCTTGATTGATTGCAGTCCTTTTTTTTTTTTTTTTTAATCTCAGTTTTTAAGCTTGATTGCAGTGAATTTTTAAAAAAAAAAAGTTTTAAAGCTTTTATTGATTGAAATCAATTCTATATCTCCATAATCAAGCTTCAATCAATCGCAATCAATTCTAGTAAAGCTTTGAGAGTTACAGCAAATCTGCACCTCAAATATTGAATGACCGCAGCAATTGATTCTTTTTTTTGCTAGGAATGGAGTGCAAATCAATTCTCTCTCAGCTATTAAGGTTTGATTGATTGCAATCAGTTCTGTATCTCAATTACAAATCCTTCATTGACTGCAATGAAGTAAATATCTCAAGCTATTTAACAAAAAAGGTTGATTGCAATCAATTCTGTGTTTCAAGGAAGCTTTGATTGGTTGCAATCAATTCTGCATATCAATGGTTGCAATCAATTCTGCACATCAATGAAGATTTGATTGGTTGCAATCAATTCTGCACATCAACGAAGCTTTGATTGGTTGCAATCAATTCTGCATATCAATGGTTGCAATCAATTCTGCACATCAATGAAGATTTGATTGGTTGCAATCAATTCTGCACATCAATGAAGATTTGATTGGTTGCAATCAATTCTGCACATCAATGAAGATTTGATTGGTTGCAATCAATTCTGCACATCAACGAAGCTTTGATAGGTTGCAATCAATTTTGCACATCAATGGTTGCAATCAATTCTGCACGTCAATGAAGCTTTGATTGGTTGCAATCAATTCTGCACATCAATGGTTGCAATCAATTCTGCATATCAATGAAGCTTTGATTGGTTGCAATCAATCATGCATCTCATTTACAGAGCATTGAATGTTTGCAATCAATTTTGCACTCAGTTACGAAGATGTGATTGGAATCAAATCTGTATATCATACACTCACTAAATGATTGCACTCAATTCTGTTGCTCAGTTACTGACCTTTGATTGAATGCAATCAATTCTGTATCTCAATCACTGAATGGCTGAGACCAAACCTATCTTTCAGAAGCTTATTCTCAGTTGCAATCAATTCTAACTCAGCTACTTTTTCCTTTGATTGCAACCCTATTCTATATTTCATTAATGACAGTTACATTGCAATCAATTCTGCGTCTCAGTTACCTCAATTTGATCGATTACAATCAATTCCATCTCAATAACGAAGCTTGGAATGATTTCAATCAATTCTGTATCTCGTAGCATTGATTGTAACCATTTCTATATCTCGGTCAATAAGCTTTGATTACAATCAATTCTTATCTCAGTCGGTAAGCTCTGATTACAATTAATTCTTATCGCAGTCAATAAGCTTTGATTACAATCAATTCTTATCTCAGTCGGTAAGCTCTGATTACAATCAATTCTTATCTCAGTCAATATGCGTTGATTACAATCAATTCTTATCTCAGTTGGTAAGCTCTGATTACAATCAATTCAATAACTCAGTAAGTAAGCTTTGACTACAATCAATTCAATAACTCAGTAAGTAAGCTTTGACTACAATCAATTCAATAACTCAGTAAGTAAGCTTTGACTACAATCAATTCAATAACTCAGTAAGCTTTGACTACAATCAATTCAATAACTCAGTAAGTAAGCTTTGACTACAACCAATTCAATAACTCAGTAAGTAAGCTTTGACTACAACCAATTCAATAACTAAGTCAGTAAGCTTTTTTGATTACAATCAATTCCTTCTTATCTCAAGTCATTCAGCTTTGACTGCAGTCAACGACAAAATATAGGCTAGGAGTTTTGCATTGAAACCCACATCACGGGAGGTTGTCAAACCACATCAAAGTTGAGCCATGCATGCATGACCAGAAAGCGTGTTGGTCATGCATACACCAAACTGACATGGAACCAACCCCCCAATAAAAAGGTGAGAAATGGAATCGTACACAACCCCTACATATGAATCAATAATAGCCTCTAGTAATAAACAAGGTAAGAAGGACGCTGGTAGGACTTGCCTCACAAGAAAACCATGAATGAGATTCTGGGTTTGATTCCCAGCTTTGCTTTTTCTTTCTCAGCTGTGACGAGAAAATCAAACCGAATGCCAAAATCCTCCGGATAAGACTATATAAACCGAGGCCCCGTGTGTGGTGTGAATGCTCGCAGAACATCTTGCGCACACGGTAAAAACCTTGTTCCGCTTTTCCGAAGAGTAGGCCATTTCATGCTGGTAGGAATGGATAACAAAATCTTTAAAAAAAAAAAAAAAAATGCATGCACACAAGTGTCATGTTTAGTCTACATTCCTGAAGTCAGAATGCAGGTACCAAAATGGTGATGGTGGTGGTTGGGGGGGAGGGGAGGGGAGGGGGTGGGGGAGGGGGGAGGGGTCAGGGACGGTCGCATACACAGAAATGTCACCACTGGTGAACCTCGGCACTCTTGTCTGAGGAATGAAAAAATAAATTATAATAAAACGAGGACGGGGGAGAGAAAACTGTTACGCAGCGTTAGTTTAAAACCAGTAATAAACAGGTTGATTCCATTCGATTCTAGAGAAAGATAAACGCAAATAAATAAGTCAAAAGATAAATGCACAAAAAAAAAAAATTCAAAAGAAACCCCCCCAAAAAATAAATAAAACAATAAACACAACTCAATATTTTTAATCAAATAATGAATAAATGAAAACACAAATACAGTAAATTTTTGTCACTTTTTTTTTTTTTTTTTTTTTTTTAATAGATCCCCATGGTATAATTTTGATTCTGTCCTACCCTTCAGAGTTTTTGTTCACCTTCACAATTATCATTTATCATACCCCCCCCCCCAAAAAAAAAAAAAAAAGGGAAAAAAAAAGAGAAAGAAATAAGCTGAATGGGCACATAAGAAAACCCACAAATGTATTTTAAAGGTTCATCAAGATCAGAGTCAAACTTTGGGGACACTTTCAAGATCTCCAGTTTCACAAACGTGGCTGACAATAGGTTCTTGTGCAGAGATTATGTTAACCCTCTTGCATTCGGATTCTCTGAACACAAACTGCCCCTAGATTTCGCATTCCATCATGAAATCAGGTCAGGCACACATGCTGGCTGGCCTTTTCCTCCTTCTAAGTACATACATACCAGCAGCTATAATTACTTCCAGACTCTCAGCAGGGTTTCTACCTCTGGCCTGATAGAGCTTTGGCTTGTGGTAGCAATTAGTGATGGTCACAGCGTGATGGAAATCTACTGTGAGTAAATCCTGGTTCGGGATTGAGGGGGATAAGTTATTCAATCCCGGCAAATCCCGGTTCGGGACTAAGAGGGTCAAGGAAAAAACAACTTTCGCTTGGTAGGGTCAATGATTTTCTTTGTGAGTCTTTGCGGGATACCTTTCACTGCACCAGACTACTAATGGCCTACTCTTCCGAAAGGCGGAGCAAGGTTTTTAACGTGTGCACAAGATGTTCTGCGAGCATTTATACTACTGATGGCTGTCACTCTGTCATTCCCATATCATGAAGGCTTCCAACATGGCAAGGATCCATGGATGCTGGACATAGCATATGATCTGCCTTCTTGGAGCGTTTTTGTTGTTGTTTTGTTTTGGCTTTTACAGAGAGATGGGAAGAAGGGTGGGGGTGGGACATCCCCATCCAGCTTTTTTATTTGAACTGGTTGGGGGGGGGGGGGGGTGTCCCCATTTCATTTTTTTTTTATTTGAAGGGGGGGGGGGCACAGCCGTCAGTTTGCCCCACTTTCAGCTCCTCCCAGCTGCTAATTAATCCATCCCATCCCATCCCATCCCAGGTGGGGCCAGCTGATGCTATTTATAGCAGGAGCTGACCACACTTGCACTAGGTAAAAGAAAGGGGCGCGCTAAATTTAGCACTCTTGACTGAGTGATGTTGGATTTGTGCGCTGTTGGGGAGGGGGGGGGGGGGGACCTTCCCATTCAGCTTTTAAAAAAAATTTGAACTGTCAATGCCATCACTGATGGGTTATTTTTTTTTCCTGGAAATGCTGATTTCTAAGAAACAAAAAAAATCTCACACTGCAGCAGACTGAATTGAATGCCCACACTCTTTGCAAAAGCAGGGGGTCTCTGCATTGATGACATTTGTGCATTATTTCCCCAAACCTTGGTTCACCAGTCCCCTTTTTGCTCCCTCCACAAGATATACAGGATGCTAGGTTTCTGTATTCAAAGGGCTTTTAGTCCTCAGAAAAACCAGCTGGGATCTCTGTGCATTGAAAAAACTTGCGATAAATTGAACTCGAGAGAGAACACATTCAACCTGGTTGCTGAAAAACTTGCCTTGAATTTAACTCATGAGAAAACACAGTCAACCTACTTGTTGAAAAAACTTGTCATAAACCTAACTCATGAGAAAACACAGTCAACCTACTTGTTGAAAAAACTTGTCATAAACCTAACTCATGAGAAAACACAGTCAACCTACTTGTTGAAAACACTTGCCTTGAATTTAACTCATGAGGAAACACAGTCAGCCTGGTTGAACAAGCACTTGAGCGGCCACAGGGGAACATTAAAAAGCGCGACAATGTTTCAGCTTTGTGGCTTTCATGACGGCAAGCAAACAGAACAATAATTTTTTTTTTTAAAAACCCACAATAATGATTATGACAGGACTATCATTTATATATAAAATCATTTCAAGTCAAGTCATGTCATAATTGTTAAAATGCATTTGTTTTCTTATCAGTTAGAACACAATAATCCTGTAGGACACGACAGTCAAGAGGTTGAAGTTATTTGCTTTCAATCTTTAGGATCCTGGAGTTATGGGTTGATGGTTTGAATCTCGAATATTCCTTGGCGAATACAGGGTGGGGATACAATCTTCCCTAAAATAAGCTGATCACCAAGGATGACACAGCTATAATCAAGCATGCACCTCTACTGTGTATGGACATTTTACGAGCGGCAACTTATGTGCGGGTTGATTACTATCTCTGTATATATCTCTTATTTCTCTATTTGAGACAATAAAGTATTCTTGAGACTTGATATTCTACTTCCCTTCAAGAAAGTGCTGCATGCAGAAAGACAGTCAAGTTTGCACATGAAATATCGTGACAAACTCCTGTCGACAATGAGCATGTTCAACGTGGAAACACAAAAACATTGAACATAGAGCCAGACTTTGGCAGCACATCTAGGTGAAGGAGGTGATTAGCCATGAACCAAGTAAATTCCTCGTGATGTAGGGACTCTGGAAATGGCTCACTCTGATACACCAACCCCTATAGATTTTCAGTCTTTAATCTGTCTTTTCCCTGAACTGAAACTTGTTTGTTTGGTTACTGTATCAAAAGCCACAAAACGGTAACGCACCAGCAATTATTTTGAATGTTCTGTCTTTTCCCATGACCAACAATTTTTCTTTCTACAGCATGAATGTCTTGTTCATTGGCAGCTTGGGGGGTTTTTTCTATCACATATTCTGACTCTACATTTCGTAACATTCAACATGATGACTATCCCATGAATCAGAAGCTCACAAGCAGAAAAGATCATTAACTGGGAAAAACAAAACCCATTCTTCTAATTTGAATAGGGTTTATAAAAGAAATTCTTTTCTCTAAAAGAAAACTGTTTTCAGGAGATTCCTGGTGTTCTCATAAGGGCAATTGATGTTCTGTGAATACACTGGTGTGGCCACCACAATTCTATCCAAACTTTCTTTTTCTTTTTTTTTTTCTTCAGAAGTTTCCTTCTATTTTTCCTTTATTTTTTTCTTCAAAAGTTTCCTTCTTCCTCAACTGTTTAGTGTTTCATGCGGCCAACATGATAACACTAAGGGACGGAAGCAGTGTGGATAAATATAAACCTCTATCAACACTGCAAAGAGATGGGCAAAGTGTGTCAAACAGATTAAAACGTAATCCATATTTGGCAGGAGATGGGAATGTAACAGAGTGGACATTGGCCCATGTGATGTCCCATCTCTGCACAGCTTCTCGGTGGGTACAGCTAGCCAGTTAGAACGTGACCTCTAAAGAGAGGGTGCATAAATTCTACCGTTCACCATGAAGGCAAAGAGTATGCACTGGAGGGCTTTCGACCACCACCCAAAGAAACAGAGCATCGCACAATTCGCAGGTGTGTCCGGTAACACAATGCTGCGACAGGGCTCTGATCGCATGGGAGGTAATCTACTTACCACCCCATCACAGGAATATAAAACGAATGTCAAAAAAAAAAAAAAAAAAAATGGAAGGGAATGTGGTCAGTGTATTAAATTGATAAAAAAAAAGCTAGTAAATAAATGAAAAAGATAATAATCACAAATCAAGGTCATCATTGTGACCTTTGTCTCGTAATTTTCGTCTCTTAATTAATCCACATTCAGTAGCAACAGGCCAAGGTCATTTGACGTGACTTGTTCCTCTAATTAAAAACCTGAATGATTTGGAAATGACTAACTAACCATTTTACGCTTATCTATTTGTCTGTTGATTGACTGGTAATTAATAAACAGACAGATGAATAAACATAAAAGATTCTTTCTTTATGTTTCGTTTCTTTCAAGTTTTAACGAATAAAAATTGACCAAAAATAAAAATAATAATAACTTTTTTTTTTAAAAGATGAATAAACAGATAAAAAGTAATAGTAAAACAAACAAATAAATCATTCTGGGCATTACAAAAGACACGATTACGATCAGCATGGCTACATCTCTTGACAATATTTTAATTTTCTTTCACAGAAAAACGTTGAAGTGCATTATTCCACGACTCAAACGTCTACAAATATTTGAGTTCATTTTTACTGACACTGTGGTAAAACGCTAATAACTCAGATCTAAGTTCAGGGAGAACTGTGGAGACTGAAACCTCTACACCATGAGTTCAGCTGATATCCCACATGATAAAAAATGGTTCAAAAGTGTTCAGAAACAGGTTTCAGTTGGGGGTATTTTTTTACACTAAGGCCTCTAAAAAATGGTTCAAAAGTGTTCAGAAACAGGCTTCAGTTGGGGGTATTTTTTACACTAAGGCCTCTAAAAAATGGTTCAAAAGTGTTCAGAAACAGGCTTCAGTTGGGGGCATTTTTTACACTAAGGCCTCTAAAAACTGGTTCAAAAGTGTTCAGAAACAGGTTTCAGTTGGGGGTATTTTTTTTACACTAAGGCCTCTAAAAACTGGTTCAAAAGTGTTCAGAGACAGGTTTCAGTTGGGGTATTTTTTTTACACAAAGGCCTCTAAAAACTGGTTCAAAAGTGTTCAGAAACAGGTTTCAGTTGGGGGCATTTTTTACACTAAGGCCTCTAAAAACTGGTTCAAAAGTGTTCAGAAACAGGTTTGTTGGGGCATTTTTTACACTAAGGCCTCTAAAAACTGGTTCAAAAGTGTTCAGAGACAGGTTTCAGTTGGGGGTATTTTTTACACTAAGGCCTCTAAAAACTGGTTCAAAAGTGTTCAGAAACAGGTTTCAGTTGGGGGTATTTTTTACACTAAGGCCTCTAAAAACTGGTTCAAAAGTGTTCAGAAACAGGCTTCAGTTGGGGGCATTTTTTACACTAAGGCCTCTAAAAACTGGTTCAAAAGTGTTCAGAAACAGGTTTCAGTTGGGGGTATTTTTTACACTAAGGCCTCTAAAAAATGGTTCAAAAGTGTTCAGAAACAGGTTTCAGTTGGGGGCATTTTTTACACTAAGGCCTCTAAAAACTGGTTCAAAAGTGTTCAGAGACAGGTTTCAGTTGGGGGCATTTTTTACACTAAGGCCTCTAAAAAATGGTTCAAAAGTGTTCAGAGACAGGTTTCAGTTGGGGGTATTTTTTACACTAAGGCCTCTAAAAACTGGTTCAAAAGTGTTCAGAGACAGGTTTCAGTTGGGGGTATTTTTTACACTAAGGCCTCTAAAAACTGGTTCAAAAGTGTTCAGAAACAGGTTTCAGTTGGGGGCATTTTTTACACTAAGGCCTCTAAAAACTGGTTCAAAAGTGTTCAGAAACAGGTTTCAGTTGGGGGTATTTTTTACACTAAGGCCTCTAAAAAATGGTTCAAAAGTGTTCAGAAACAGGTTTAAGTTGGGGGCATTTTTTACACTAAGGCCTCTAAAAACTGGTTCAAAAGTGTTCAGAGACAGGTTTCAGTTGGGGGCATTTTTTACACTAAGGCCTCTAAAAACTGGTTCAAAAGTGTTCAGAAACATGTTTCAGTTGGGGGCATTTTTTACACTAAGGCCTCTAAAAACTGGTTCAAAAGTGTTCAGAAACAGGTTTCAGTTGGGGGCATTTTTTACACTAAGGCCTCTACTTTTATTTGATTCTATTTACTTATCAATTTTTTTTTTTTTTACAAATGAAATGCATTCTTTCCACATTTTCTGGAAAACGAGTTAAATGTTTAAAATACAGACTAATTTTACTCTCTCTAGGCATTGCAAGACTGAATGATTAATTTCCTAAATCAGAATAATTTCACACTCTAGGCATTGAAAAACCGGAGAAAAAAATATTTAAAGCCCCTTTTTTTTATCCATTTGTGTCACTACCATAATGAACTTGATTTTAAAAGCCCGAAGAGAACATAGAATTTACTCGCCCTCCATTCCACATGTGAGTGAATCTGCTTCTCAGCAAATCAATCCTGAGGGAGAACAACTTCTACGTTTTCTCTGGACAGATGCTCACTGAAATACTGTGACTAATGCAAAACCTACCACAGCACAAGAGTTCTCAGAATGGACATTTCTGAACACTCTGAGAACCGTTGCTTCTCTACGCTTTGACCAAAGCTTTTCTGGAGGCCTTCTATCGATACAAAAGAATAAATATATAAATAAGTAAATAAATGAATACATAAATGTAGACATTTTACATTTGTTTCCTTCTTTATGTCTGTGAGCTTAGGCTATTTTCTCATCCTCCAAGTTTACACTTCAGCACTAGAATGGCTTGTCCCATACCTACAACCGCTATCATGACCGCCATCGTTTGTGGTAAACTTTTCTGGTATCTCCTAGCCAAGGCTGCTATACTACAATACCACCAATTTAACGTCTGCGCTAAAACCACCCTCAAATCTTCGGTCAAAACAACACCGAGTATCTTCTTTTCTTTGAAATTCTGACGCAATAATATGCAAACGCGGTTAATTCTTAAACTCCTATCTACAGTAACTACTTGTCACAAAATCTGTGAACCCACATTTTTGGGGGTTGTTTTTTTTAACATGAATCAGCAGACCCAAATATTGAAATTTTAATAACCTTCCCCAAAATTTCAAAGGAACAAACACCTACAAAGGTGCCAGAATACCCTATCCATTTCTTAACGAACACACGTTGCTGGTGAACTGCTAGCCAAGTCACATGACACACACACACAGAGAAAGCACTGGACACAACGCCAAAACACGACACTCTCATCTCAACACCGCTCGGCCCCTGCTCGGCAGCACGACACAAACAAGCAACACTTACCCCGCCCCCGAAAGCCAAGGTCAAGGTCAGGGAGAGGAGGAAACCTCAGGTCAAGGTTAAAGCCCCTGGGTAGGTCGGGCATTCCTCCCATGAACAGATCCGGCTCAAAGTCCATGCCCATGGGCGGCCCGCCCCCGCGACCTCTGTGGAAGCCGCCACGACCTCGACCCCGGTAACCTCTGTCCATGAACTCGGGCATGTCGTCCAGGAGACTCGGGATGAAGCCCCCTGTCAGAAATAAGCCTGTTGTACAGGTCAACACACAGAGAACCTTCTTTTCTGTGAAATTCTGACGCAATGATATGCAAAGGCAGTTGATTCTTAAACTACTATCTACAGTAACTAACTTGTGAAATCTGCAAACCCACTTTAAAAAAAAAAAAAAAAAATTTTTAACCATGAATCAGCAGACCCAAACATTCAACATTTAATAAGTTTCCCCAAAATTTCAACAGGACTTGGACAGGTGACCACAGGTGGCTAATTAAAATCACAGGTTGTGAAGAAGACTGAATGCCTACATTACTGTACCGCAAAGAAACTACAAACATGAACATAAGAATAAAGAATAAACATGCGTGCACAGGTGCCAACTCAACATTTCCACCGCTTTTCCACTATCTTTTAAGTCCCTAACCACTTGCGCCCACCCTCGATTTTTTTTTTCAACACACAGCACATCTCCCATACCACCCACCACCACCACCACCACCACCACCACCACAAACCACACCACAACCACACTACACCACACCACCATTATCCTCGATATTATTCCATTATCCTCGATTTAAAAGAATAAACAAAATATAAAAGAAAAGAACAATAATAAACCACACCACCACCACACCACACAATCACACCACCACCACACCACACCACCACTACCACCATTATCCTCGATATTATTCCATTATCCTCGATATTATTCCATTATCCTCGATTTAAAAGAATAAACAAAATATAAAAGAAAAGAACAATAATAAACCACACCACCACCACACCACACAATCACACCACCACCACACCACACCACCACTACCACCATTATCCTCGATATTCCATTATCCTCGATATTATTCCATTATCCTTGATATAAAAGAATAAACAAAATATAAAAAAAAAGAAAAGAACAATAAAACACACCACCACTACACCACACCACACCACCACCACTATCCTCGACATCATTTCATTATCCACCATAACCACACCACCACAACCAACCCCCCCCCCCCCCCCCCCCCCTTCCACCCCCACAAATCATCCCATTACCTCGACCTCCACCAGGACCGCCACCACGACCTCCGTGAGGAGGGGAAGAGGGGGGGAGGAGGACCGAAATCCACGTCGACATCTCGGCCACCACCACCTCCCCGCTGGAAGCCGGACATCATGCCTCCTCCACCACCACCACCACCACCGCGGCCACCGCCGCGGCTACGTCCCCCCCCTCCCCCTCTGCCTGGGAAGAATCGGGGCAGATTCTCGCCGCTCATCTGCTTCATCTTGTTCTGGTGCTTGATTCCCCGCAGGTGCATGGCCAGCTGTTCCTCGCTGGTCACCGACACGTGGCACAGCTCGCACTCAAACACCGCCTCCGTGTGACCCCCCCCTCCTCCCCCACCTCCTCCTCCACCCCTGTTGACACAAAAAAAACGAAAGTCATGCAGATGAGACTATAAACCCCGAGGCCCCGTGTGCAAATGCACGCAGAATCAAAGTCAAATCAAATTTTTATTTCCAGATGGTATATAAGTCCTTCAGATGAGACTATAAACTTGAGGCCCCGTGTGCGAAGAACGCACGCAGAATCAAAATCCAATCAAATTTTTATTTCCAGATGGTATATAAGTCATTCGGATGAGACTATAAACCTGAGGCCCTGTGTGTGCGAACACACGCAGAATCCAAATCAAATCAAATCAAGTTTTTATTTCCAGATGGTACATTGAATAAGCATCGATTTGTGAAGTCATTCGGATGAGACTATAAACCTGAGGCCCCGTGTGCTAACGCACGCAGAATCCAAATCCAAATCCAATTTTTATTTCCAGATGGTACATTGAATAAGAATCGATTTGCTTTTTTTCATCAAGCCAGAACATCTTGCGCACACGTTAAAACCCTGTTCCGCCTTTCAGAGGAGCAAACCATTGTGTGCCGGTAGGAGCGGATTACAAAATTATTTTTTTAAAAACCCCAGCATGCACACAGGTGTCGTGCTTAAGACACCATCCCTGAAGAAAAAAAAAAAAGAAAAAAAAAAAGGGTAGGCGCTGCACTTGTGGCGACGCGTTCTCTCTCCCCACGGAGAGAGAGAGAGAGCAGCTCCGAATTTTACGCAGAGAAATCTGCTGTGACATAAAGGTGGTATCAAATAAAATAAATAGAATAAAATTAAAACAAAGCCTCTCACCTTTTTCCTCCTCCTCCTCCTCCTCCACCACCACCACCACCGCCGCCTCTCTCGGAGGGACCTTTGCCCTCCACCTGTCTGAGGCGCTTGGCGTGGTTTTTTACCATTGTAGTGCTGCTCAGCCTGCTTCAGGGAAGTAAACCCCGCCCCACACAGCGAACAAAACTCCCACTTCTTCGATTCCTGTAGGGGGGGGGGGGGAAGAAAAGAAAGCGGCAGTCAGGTAGTGGTTTCAGTGTGTGTGTGTGTGTGTGTGTGGGGGGTGCTGGGGGGGGTTGTGTGTGTGTGTGTGTGGGGAATTGTGTGTGAGGGTGTGTTGTGCGTGAGGGTGTGTTGTGTGTGTGTTGTGTGTGTGTGTGTGTGTGTGTTGTGTGTGTGTGTGTGTGTGTGTGTGAGTGTGTGTGTGGAGGAGGGTGTTGTTGTGTGTGTGGTGGGGAGGGTGCGTGTGTGTGTGTGTGTGTGTGTGTGTGTGTGTGTGTGTGTGTGTGTGTGTGTGTGTGTGTGTGTGTGTGTGTGTGCGTGCATGTGTGTGGTGGGGGTGTGTGAGGTGGGGGGGTGTTGTGTGTGTGTGTGTAGTGAGAGTGTTGGGGGGGTGTTGTGAGTGTGTGTTGGGGGGGGGGGGATTTTTCATGTGTGTGTGTGTGTGTGTGTGTGTGTGTGTGTGTGTGTGTGTGTGTGTGTATAAAATCAAATCAAATCTTTATTTCCAGATGTACATGTGTGCTGTGTGTGTGGGGGTGTGGGGGTGAGAGAGTGTGTATGTGTGTTGTGTGTGTTTTGTGTGCTTTGTGCATGCGTGCATGCGTGTGTGTGCGTGTGTGCATGAGAATGTGTAAGCACACATGTGGATGTCTGTGCATGTTTCTACATATCCATGCATACCCAGTTTATAAGTAGGTGTACATTTCAGTAAGAGCATAGGAACAAAATTATATGCACAAATATTTTAGTACACACAGATTTACGACAGTGATGCATGTCTACAGCATAAAAATACATCAATTTAAACCTTCTTGTAAACAAACCGAAGACTTCTGGAGATAACTTGCTCCAATGAAATAATTACTCTGAATGATCAATATCTGAACCAGAACTTTTACATTTGGTTGTGACTGCACACCTAAGTTTTGCCGGTAACCCTCTTGCCTTCGCACTCTCTGAACACAAACTGACTCTAGATTTCACATTCCATCACGAAATCAGGTCAGGCACACATGCTTGCTGGCCTTTTCCTCCTTCTAAGTACATACATACCAGCAGCTATAATTACTTCAAGACTCTTAGCAGGGTTTTTCCTTCTAGCCTGATAGAGCTTTGACATGTGGTAGCAATTAGTGATGGTCACAGCGTGATGGAAATCTACTGTGTGAAAATCCTGGCAAATCCCAGTTCGGGGCTTAGGGGGGTAATTATTCAATCCCGGATCAGGACTAAGAGGGTTAAGTTAATCATGGGGATGGGATAGCTCAGTGGTCAGAGCCCTCGCTTTCCCCCCAAGCTACAGTTAAGCAGCATCAAGCATGGTTACGTAGTGGATGGGTGACCGTTTACCCACCTTGGCTTCAGTACAGTTCCCCCAGCTGTAAATGGGTACCTGCCCTCTTTAGTGTCAGGAAGGTAATGCAGCGAGGGAGAGGAGATAGGCACCACCCTCAATATGCTGACCCCTTGAGAAGCTGAGATCTCTAACACCTCGCTCCCTTACGACCACCTAGGTTATGGGACACTTTTACCTCTTTTTTATATAATCAGATAAAGACATATTTTTTTTAAATCCCAGAAATTCTGTCATCTTAAAAAAACAACAACTCACATCAGTCTAAAAAAAAAAAGCCCCTAAAACCAAACTCACATCAAACTAAAAAAAACAAACAAACAACCCCCCCCCAAAAAAAAACACACCCCTAACTCACATCATACTAAAAAACAAAATAAAACAAACAAGCCCCCCCCCCCCCCCCCCTGATAAAAAAAACCACCCCCAACTCACATCAAACTAAAAATCTAAAAAAAAAAAACCCAACAACCCCCCCCCCCCCCGAAAAAAACCCCCAACAAAACAGCCCCCAACCCAACTCACATCAAACAAAAAAAACCCCCAAAACAACCCCCCCCCCCAAAAAAAAAACCCACCCCCCCAAACTCACATCGAACTCAAAGACCTCCGGCACAATGCTCCTCTTCTCTTCTTTCTTTTCAGGAGCAGCATCCGTCTTACCACCACCACCACCACTCTCTGCTGCAGCAGTAGCTACAGCCACGGGCGTGGTGGATTCTGCCGCTGTGGCCGCCACAGCCCCAACCCCCCCCCCTTGCGAAGGAAGCTGGGAGGAGGAGGGGGGTGGTGGGGGATTCTTCCCCACAACCACGTTGCCGTTGGCGGTGACGAAGAGACGCACCCGCTTGGCGTGGTTCTTGCCCTGGTAGTGCTGCACGGCTTGCAGAGGGGCGCTCAGCACCAGCGAGCACAGCTGACAGTACGAGTGGGAGGTCAGCGACCGCAGCTTCTCGCACAGCTCTTCCGACATCTGCAAATGGAACGGCCGGTTATAAGGTCAAGGTACAAGTCAGGGTTAAAGTTAAAGTCTGTCCCGAGCCTAAGGCTCATCAGGCCGGTGCTTATCCCGGTTTCTGTGGCGTTAAGCGACTGAGAGTCATAGACTCCCCCCTGGATAGGACAGCAGTCTATCACAGGGTTAACCCCCAACACAAGGTTGGTACCCCTTTACACCTGGGTGGGGTGAGAAAATGGCCTTCAAGTGCCTTTTCCAAGGGCACAACGCCATAACCGAAAGCTGGGATCGAACCAACAACCTTTAGATTACGAGTCCAACGCCCTAACCACTAGACTACAAGCGGCGGCAAGGTACAGGTAAATGGTGGTTTGAATCCGTTTCAGCCCCAAACTTCCCCCCCATCCCAAAAAATTTTTAAATAATTTTTTATTCTTTTCAAGGATAGTGGAATAAGCACTTGTGTGCTATTTTTTACATCCAGTCACTGTATGTATGCAGTTTTGCAAATCTTTATCTGTTCCCACCACCAGCACATGATGGCCTACTCTTACGAAAAGCGAAACAGGATCAACATGAGCACAAGATGATCTGTGTGAGTTCGCACATGGAGCCTCGGTTTAAAGTCTCATTCAGGTTGACTGAAAAAAAAAAAGTTAACTTTTCGTAAAAGGCAATTATCTTGCTTTTGACTAAATCTTTATGGAAATCATCTGCTTTTGACTAAATCTTTATGAAATCATCTTGCTTTTGACTAAATCTTTATGGGAATCATCTTGCTTTTGACTAAATCTTTATGGAGTTATCTTGCTTTTGACTAAATCTTTATGGAAATCATCTTGCTTTTGATTCCCATCTTTATGGAAATTCTCTCGCTTCAAAAGCCTCTCATTAACAAATCAGGATAACTGAAAAAAAAAACAAAAAACTTTTTGTTAAAGGAAATGATCTTGCTTTTGGCTCTAATTTTATGGAAATTATCTTGATTTTGGCTCCAACTTTATGGAACAAAAAAAAACTTTTCTCACTCATCGACCCCCCCTGAATCCTCCTTCTTTCCAACGCAAAAAAAACCAACCCCCCCCCTCCCCCCCCAAAAAAACAACAAATAACCCCAAACGTTTTCAACACCCACAGACCTCAATCACGGGTGGGGCCTCGAGTCCCCCTTCTTACCAAAACCTTTCAACGCCAAAAAAACCCCACCACAAATAAAATGAAAAAAAACAACACCCCCACCCCCAAAATCAAATGAAAACCCCCCCCCCCCAAAAAAAAAACCCCAAAATAAAATGAATAAAACAACAACCCCCCCCCCAAAAAAAAACCCCCAACTACTCCCCCCCCTCCCCCCAACCCCCCCCCCCCCCCCCAAAAGAAAACCCCAAAATAAAATGAAAAAAACCCCCCTCCCTCCCAAAATAAAATGAAAAAAACAACCCCCCCCCCCCCCCAAATAAAATGACCCCCCCCCCCAAAAAAAAACAACAACAACAAAAAACACAAAAAAAACACACCCCACCCCACCCCCCAAAAAATTCCCCCTTTCAACACGCACTGACCTCAAGCGCGGGCGGGGCCTTGAGAAGGTTGTCCACATCTTCCGCCGTGGGATTCCCGTCGTTTTTCACAGTCACCACCGACTCCTTGATCTTCCTCTGGATCTCTTCTTCCCGAGCTTTCTCCTCCGCCGTCATCTCCTTCTTCTCCTCCCCCCCCTCCCCCGCGGCCGAAGCTGAAGTGTCCGGTTTCTTGGCTTCCCCGGTAGGGGCGTCGGCTTTGGCCCCGGCGCTGGAAGGGGTCGCAGCCTTAGCGGTCGCGCTCGCCTTGGCTGCGTCCGCTTGGGTCTCGGGTTTGTTCCCCCCGCTTTCGTTGGCGGAAGGGTTGCCGATTCCTTTGAAGGACGCCGCGCACTTCAGGGCGATTTCCGCCTGTTTCTCGATGGCCGACTTGGGTTTCTCGTCTCCCTTGGTGGGCCTGGACGTGGAGTTGTCTCCCCTCATGTGGGCGGGGCGGGGGTGGAGGGTTTGCCCTGCGCGTTCGGGAAAGGTTTCCCGTGCTGCGGGCCGCCTCGCCCGAACGGTTCGCGATCGCCGCTGCCAAACATGGGGGCCTTGCCGGCCTGGGAAGGGTTGGTGGTGGCCGCGATCAGCGGTTTGGGGGTCACGGTGGGCGAGCGGCCAAAGTTTCGGGAATTCTCGCCTCCACCCTGGCCCGGGGGTTGTTTCCCGGGGCCGAACGGGGACCCGTCTCTCCCACCCCACCCTCCCCCTCCTCCTGACCTGAACCCTCCCGGGGCGTCGTCAGGCTTGAAGAAGCCGCCGCCACCGCCGCCGTCTTGGGACCAGTTTCGGTTTCTCTGATCGTCGCCCGAGAACCTTCCCCCTCCTCCTCCCCTTCCCTGATTGTTGAAGTCAGGGCCGCCAGAACCGAACCCACCCCTCCCACCTCGCCCGCGGAAACTGGCACCGTTGCTGCTGCCTCCTCCTCCTCTTCCTCCCTGGCCCCTGTGGTTGTTGAAGCCGCCTCGGCCCTGGTTGTTGAAGCCGCCTCCTCCTCCTCCCCCCCGATCCTGGTTAAACGCCCCCCTGCCCTGCCCCTCTGAACAGAACGAACCTCGACCCTGACCTTGCGCGTTGAAAGAGCCTCGACCTTGGCTGTTTCCATATGACCCCCGGCCTCGGCTGCTGTCGAAGGAGCGTCCTCCTCCTTCAAATTTCCCGAAGGCGTTTCCCTCTTCCTCGTTTCCAAACATGCCCCTTGACCCGGGTCTTTGTTGTCGAAGGATCCCTGGCGGTCAAAGGACTCCCCCCCCCTGCCTTGGTTGAAAGAGCCTCTGCCCCGGCTGCTGTCGAAGGAGCCGCGACCTCTACTGCTGTCGTACGACCCCCGACCTCGGTGGCCGCTCTCGAAGGAACCTCCCCCTCTTTTGCTGTCGAATGACCCCTGACCTCGGCCGCTGTCGAACGAACCGCGACCTCGGCCACTGTCAGACGAACCGCGACCTCGGCCGCTGTCAAAAGACCCCTTCCTCGGTGGTGGTTGTCGAACGAGCCTCCTCGCCCTCGGTTATCGAATGTGCCGGATCTGAACGAATCGGATCCCTGATTGGCGGGAAGGATCCCCGCCCCTGACCACTCCTGTACGAGCCTCCCCTGCCGTCCGGAGTGTTGCTGTACGAGCCTCTGCCTCCAAAAGAGCTGCTGCTGCTGTCCGCCTTGTTCCCACCCCCCAAAGTCTCTGTTCTGGCCTCGTGCGAAAGAGCCTCCTTTGTCCTGACCTGCCCCGTAAGAGCGGTTACCCTGCGCTCCAGTGCTGCTACTGCTGAACGAGCCCCTGCCCTGGGTGCTGCTGAAGGAGTTTCGGTTCTGGCTGTTCCCGAACCCACCCCTGCCCTGCCCTGTCCCGAAAGAGCCCCCGTCCACTTTCCCGCTGGGGGTCTGTCCTGTGGCGCTGTACGGAGTCTTTTGGCTGGCGTTGTACGAGCCTGGGGTCTGGTTGCTCCCGTAGGCGCCCCCGGTCTGACTCCCATATGTTCCCTGGATTTGGTTGTTTCCGTACGACGCCGTCGCTGCCACCACCCCACCCTGAGAGCTGAACGACCCGCCAGGCTGGACAGTGCTGTAGGAGTCTTTGGCCTGGGGTTGGCTGAAATCCGTTCTGGGTTGCTGCTGCTGCTGCTGTTGCTGTTGTTCGTACAGCGGTTTGCTGTACGAGCCGGCGGCGTGGTAGGGAGCGCTCTGGGCGTAGGTGCTGCTCACCACCCCTTGGCTGTACGACGCGGCGGTGGTGGTGGGGGTGAGAGGGGTGGTGTCTGCAGTCTTGGGCTGGCTCCAGGACGAGGCCGAGTACTGCAGGGTGGGGGGGGTGGCTGCTACTGCGTACTGCTCGCTCCCTGCCAGGCTTGAGCAGTGGCACTTGTGTTCCGGCAGCAGCAGCAGGTGGTTCCGTAGCTGTAGGCGATGACGCCTGGGTGTAGTCGTAGCCGCCGCTGTGGTAGGCCTCTGGGGTGGTGGCGCTGCTGGCGTACTGGCTGTACTGGTCCACGGTGGAATACCCCTCCCCTGTGTACGGGTCGGCCGGCGGGTAGGGTCTTTACCTGCGCCGCAGTGGTGCTGGTGGCTCCGTACTGACCCCCCCGTACTGGGTCGCCGTCCCGTAGGTCGTGGCCGAGGTCGTGGTGTACTGCCCCGTGTCGTAGCCGGTGCTGTACTGGCCAGCCGTGCTGTACTGGGGGTCAGCCGGCGTGTACTGACCGGTGGCGGTGGCAGCGTACTGTTGGGACGTGTCGGCAGTGGCAGCGACGTACTGTCCCGAAGAGTCGTACTGGCCCGTGTGGTAACTGCCGGTGGTGGCGTAGCCTGCGGTGTCGGTGTACTGCCCGGTGGTGGCGTCGTAAGACTGGGTGGTGGTGGCCGCAGTGGTGGTGCTGGTGGTGGTGTCGTACGTGCCTCCGCTGGTGTATGGTCGTAGGTGCCTTGAGTGTCGTAGGCGGCTGTGGTGTAGCCCTGGCTCTGGTCGTACTGGGCAGCACTGTAGTCGGGGTACGCGGCAGCAGCGGTGGCGGTGGTGGTGGTGGTGGGGGTGGCGGGGGTTCCGGCTCCTGTGGTGTACTGGCTGTAGCTGTACGCGTCGGTGCCGTCGGAGGTGTACTGCTCGGTGCCGGTGTACTGGTCGGTGCTGGCGTACTGAGAGGTGCTTGTGTACTGAGAGGTGCCTGTGTACTGAGAGGTGCTGTACCCTGGAGTGGTGGTACCCACGCTCTGTGGAGTCCCATACTGGGAGTAATCCTGGGTTGTGTACTGCCCGTATCTGTACACCATTTTTTGTAAACAAAGCAGGGGGGGGGTGTTAATTTGGGTGTGAGTGGTCTGGATTGCTAAATGAGCATTTTTTTGTGTGTTTTGTTTTGATTGTGTCAGTGTTTGTGATTGTTATGAGATTTGTGGTTGGGGTGGTGTGTGTGTGTGTGTGTGTTGTTTGTTGTGTGAGTGTTGTGTTTTAGCTGTGTGTGTGTGTGGTGTGTGTGTGTGTGTGTTTGTGTGTGTGTGTGTGTTGTGTGTGTTGTGTGTGTTTGTGATTGGTGAGAGTGGTTTGTGATTGCTAAATGCAACGCTTGAACTTTAATGACTGAAAGAGAAATAATTTGCTATGTGAATATATATATTTATATATATATATATATATTTTTTTAAATATATATAAAATAAATATAATATATATTATATTATATATGTGTGTGTATATTTATATATATGTAAAATAAACAATTTTTCTCATCACAGACACTGAGACAGCAGTAACATTAACATCATATAAAATATGAATGATATAATTATGATCTTTATTATCCTGTTTTGCTGGTAGTTTCATTTTTGTTGCTATAAAGTAAAAAAATATATTTGTAAGGGTCTTTATTTTCTTTCAATCTTTAAGTCTTTTTCAGATACAGCTCGGCATATATATCTATCTATCTATCGATCTTCAGTACTCAGTGTGTTTAACCCTCTTGCATTCGGATCCTCTTAACACAAACTGCCCCCAGATTTTGAATTCCATCAGGAAATCAGGTCAGGCACACATGCTTGCTTTTTCCTCCTTGGAAATACATACCAGCACTTTAATTACTTCCACTCTTAGCAGGGGTTCTACCTGTTACTGTTAGCCTGATAGAGCTTTGAGTTTGACAAGTGGTAGCAATTAGTGGTCACAGGGTGATGGAAATCTACTGTGTGTAAATCCAGCAACCCCTGTTGGGATATCCTGTTGGGGGGTGGGGTGGGGTTGAGGGGGGTGGGGGAGGGCAATTATTCAATCCCAGCAAATCCAGGTTTGGGACTAAGACTAAGAGGGCTAAGAAGAAGTTAGCACACATTTCAAGGCAGCAGGAGTCCCTCCTGAATTTGGCCTACTTGTTTCTCAGAGCCCATTTCAGATGACTGACAGTAGGAGGGGTAGGGGTGGTGAGCATATTGTTACACTGCCAGCCAGCCAGACAGGAACACAGGGGATGTTTCGGACTTCTCCTTGCAGGAGTGGCATGAAATTTGGTGGGTTCCCCCCCCCTCCCCCCCTCTGACTGTGCCTCCTTATACTGGGACTCACAGTTTGCACATGTATAATAATAATCATCATCATCATCATCATCATCATCATATAAGCCAGGGGACGGGATAGCCTAGTGGTCAAAACATTGTGCTCGCATTTGACGACCCAGGTTTGATTCCTGGCCGAAGGGATTTTTCTCCTGGAGTCAACATCAGTGCTGAATCAACTCTTCCCTCAAGTCCTCTGGATGAGACAATAAACCGAGGCCCCATGTGTGAACGCATGCAGAACATCTTGCGCACATGGTAAATCCTGTTCCGCTTTTCGTAAGAGTAGGCCATTGTGTGCCGGTGGGAACATGATATATTTACAAAACTGCTTACACACGGGACTGGATGTAAAAAATCACATAAGTGTTTATTCCATTATCCTCCATATAAAAAGAATATGTGTCTTATTTTTGGCTTTATTGATTTTTTGAATTGCTTGTAAATTCATGTCTTTCTACCAATTGTGTGTGGTGGGGAGGGGGACGGGTGGGTGTGGATGGTATGTATGTGTAGGGGGGGGGGGGGAGCATGTGTGTGTATGCGTGAGTGTGGGGGTGGGTGGGGTGGATTGTATGGGGAGGGGGGAGCGTGTGTGTGTGTGTGTGTGTGTGTGTGTGTGTGTGTGTGTGTGTGTGTGTGCATATGTGCGGGTGCGAACGCGTGCGTATAATGTGTAAATAATGGTGATCATATGTCTTTTCTAATCAATGGTTTTTAAGAACATTGTATCTAAACATTGGTGTGTGTGTGTATGCATGTGTTTGCGTGTGCGAGCGTGCGCACGTCGAGTGTGAGTGTTTTTTGACATTTTTATTTGAAGTTATATAATGTTTGAACAAATATGAAATGTAGCTACTTCGTGTGTTTGATTATGATTTGTATCAATATGCCTGTCAGTATTGTAATTGCCCTTCAGGGATGATTAAAGTGTTTTTGACTTGACTTGACTTGACTAAATAAAATAATACATGGAATTTATATAGTGCTATATCTTGCAAAAAACCCAAAACAAATCAAAGCGCTTGCATTCGACCTATACAACACATAAGCATTAAAGCAATCAATACCAATTAATAGTAATAGTTTTAGCAAATTCGAATGTACACACACACACACACACACACACACACACACACACACACACACACACACACACACACACGTGCACGCACACACACATTTACACACATTGTTAGAATATATCATGTGATGTATATATATATATATATATAATATATATGTGTGTATGATAATTGATATATCATTGTCAGCAGCATGCCATGCCCAATTCAGATTGTTACAGACGACTTTCCACAGTAGATCGTTGAAGAAACAGATCATTAGGTATACATGTGTTAACAAATTAGTGAACATGAGGGCATTTGAAGAACATGAGAAATTTCAGAGAATGGCCTGCAAATGAAAAATTTTACTCAACTGTCATAGTGTCAATGACTTGGCACTAGTAGTAGTTCTGGTAGTCTTTTGCGATTTTCATTTAGGACTACAGGGTCCAGAAAGCTAAAACAAAATTATATTATGACTTCCATAGTTTTGCATGTGCTAACCCAGCATGTTATTAAATAGTTTTTGAAAGTTTTATTTTCTTACAATGAGTTCAATGTTTTCCCTTCCAGGTAACCCTTCCAAATGGGCCGTCTGTGGACAAGGAGGGGAGACAACTGGCCTCATTAGGTCCTATAAGTTAAATAAATTATGGGTGTGTGGATCATCCCCCCTGCGGTTACACATGGAAAAATAGGAGCCTATTAGATTCATGTATAAATGTGTAGTTCAAAAAGCCCCTGCACAAGATCTGAATTAGTTGCATTCTTTCCATTAATCAATTTTGATTTGCAGCCACATAAGCTTTTCTACAAAAGATATTAGGCTAGGAAAGGCAGTAAACCGAAGCCAGGCGGTCTTTTCTCCCCATAGGCCACATCGTATAACTCAATGTCAAAATAAGTCACAGAAAATAAATATGCATACCTTGATAAGTTGAACTCATAATGCTATTTTAAGTGTCCAATGTGCAGGCATGCAAAAAGGACTTATTCATGAAGACGTGCTGGCTGATAAAAAAAAATTATCTCCAAGCTAACGTGATCTCCCTTTAGGCGTCAGCCATATTAGAGATCTCGATCTAGGCCTACGAGAACTTTAAAAAATAAGAGAAAAGAATAACTGTTCTGTTTTCAAATCTGAACATCTTTTATTGTAAGTAAAGGTAAACCAAATACTGAAAAAATGATTCCGTTTGTTCTAGCCCACTTCTGCTGTATTCAAATTAGGTTCCATCTTCATGTGACCTCGGATAGGCTACACTCCTGTATTAGCTTGCGGGTTATGTGGTATTTTGTCTAGAGGGCCTGTTTTTGTTGTTGTTGATTTTCAAAGATTTTTTAAAGTCTGAAAAAAAGCTTTCTGCACTTGCTTTTGGGGTTGAGGACATAGAACAATACAAGGTAGTCTCGAGAAAGTTGGAAATGATCATCAACTGAATATTGCTTGTATTCCTACAGCGTTGACCCCAAACATGCATAATGGGGTTAGGAAGCTAGCAGACGACAACGGACAGAGTGGGGGTACAGTGGTTGTTGAAAAAAAAAAAATAAACCTACCAGATTTGTTGAAAACCACACAAGTTTTGAGTAAGAGGCTAGTCTTTCACAAAAAGTGGTTTTTATTTCTGTATATTCTATAGTTCGTGCAGTATGATAATAAGAGTTATAATAGAAAACCAGAATGAAAAGTGCGATTTTCTAAAGCAGAAGTGTAGCCTGTTTAAATATTCATTATCATTTCGCTGCGTCCACCTTTCACGTTCCCTCCTTTTTGTACTTTCTTGTTTTGTCCACGCACAAAAAAATCAACACAAAAGCAAAAGAACAATCAGTGCTTAAGCCTACCATAACATCGGTTAAAACAAATTATATATAATATATATATATATATATATATATATATATATATATATATAATTTTTATATATATATATTATATATATATATATATATATATATAGATAGGCACCCATCAGTCTCGGAAGACTATGGAGTTGCGCTCTAGTCTTTAGAGCGCAAAGCCTGGACAAGTCTGTATGGAGGGCAAGCTGTTACCCATAGACACCACACACACACACACACACACACACACACACACACACACACACACACACACACACACACACACACACACACACACACACACAGACATAGACAGAGACACACACACAGTAATATATATATATATATATATATATATATATATATATATATATATATATATATATATATATATATATATATATATATATATATATATTGCTGTATTTCGTGGTGGATATATATCGCTGTGTTTCAATGTGTATATCATTATATATATATATATATATATATATATATATATATATATTATATATATATATATATATATATATATATATATATTGCTGTATTTCGTGGTGGATATATATCGCTGTGTTTCACGGTGGATATGCTGTGTTTTAGTGTGGAAGTTGCTGTGTTTCATGGTGGATATATTGCTATGCTTCATCGTGGATATATGTCGCTGTGTGTCATCGTGTATAAATAGAGTTGTGTTTCGTTGTAGATGTATATTGCTGTGTTTTATTTGGGTTATATGTTGTTGTGTTTACGTTTGGTTATGGATACCTATTGCTGTGTTTCATTGTGGATAAACATCGCTGTATTTTATTGTGGACATGTTGTGTTTTATAGTGCACACACACACACACACACACACACACACACACACACACACACACACACACACACACACACACACACACACACACACCACACACACACCACAACACAATAAGATCATTGACTGACTTGACTTGACTTGACTACTACACACACACACACAGATAGCCTTGTGGTCAGAACATTGCCCTCGCATTTTTGGATATATATTGCTGTGTTCCATTACCCCTGGAGGGGATTTTTCCCCTGGAGTTAACATCAGTGCTGACTCCACTCTCCCCAAAAGTCCTCGGATGAGACTATAAACCGAGGTCCCGTGTGCGAACGCACGCAGATCATCTCGCGCACAAGTTAAATCCTGTTCCGCTTTTCGTAAGAGTAGGCCATCGTGTGCCGGTGGAACAGATGACAAGGTTTACAAAACTGCATACGCACGGGGACTGGACGTGAAAAAGCACATGAGTGTTTATTCCATTATCCTCGATATAAAAGAATAAATAGATATAAAAGAAAAAATATATTGCTGTGTTTCATTGTGAATATATATTGTTGTGTTTCGTTGTGGATATATATTGCTGTGTTTCATGCATTGTGGAGATATATTGTTGTGTTTCATGCATTGTGGATGTATATTGCTGTGTTCATTGTGGATAGTTATTGCTGTGTTTCATTGTGGGTATTTATTGCTGTGTTTTATTGTGGATATGTATATTTCTGTGTTTCGTTGTGGATAGTTGTGTTTCATTGTGAATATTGCTGTGTTTCATTTGTTATGGATATTGCTGTTTCATGGTGGATATATACATTACTGTATTGCACTGTAAATATATCTTGCTGTATTTTATTGTGGATATATTGTTGATGTGCTTAATTTTGGATATCTATTGCTGTGTTTCATTTTTGGATATATATTGCTGTGTTTCATTGTGGATATATATTGTGCCTCGTTTTTGGATACAGATTGCTATGTTTCATTGTGGCTATATATTGTTGTGGTTCATTGTGGATATAGATTGCTGTGTTTCATTGTGGATATATATATATATATATATAAATAAAAAATTTTTTTTTTAATTTATTTAATTTTTTTATTTTGCTGTTTTCCTGCATTGTGGATATATATTGCTGTGTTTCATTGTGGATATAATATTGCTGTGTTTCATTGTGGATATATATTGTTGTATTGTTGTTTCATTTGTTATGGACTATTGCTGTGTTTCATGGTAGGTATATACATTACTGTGTTTCACTGAGGATATAATTATATTGCTGTATTTTATTGTGGATTTGTTTCATTTTTGAGATCTATCGCTGTGTTTTATTTTTGGATACATATTGCTATGTTTATTGTGGATATAATTATATTGTTGCGTTTCATTTTTGGATACAGATTGCTATAATTATTTCACTGTGGATATATATTGCTGTGTTTCATTGTGGATAATATTGCTGTGTTTAGTTGTGGATATTGTTGTGTTTCATCCTAGATATTGCTGTGTTGGATACATTATAATTGATGTGTTTCATTGTGAATATTGGCTGTGTTGGATTTTGTTGTGTTTCATTGTGGAAATAGCCGTGTTTAATTATGGACACTGCTGTGTTTCATTATGGATATTGCTGTGTGTTGTTACTGTTTATTATTGTGAAATAATTATACTGAGATTGTTATGGTTATTTTTTGGTTTGTTAGGTTTGGTTGGTTTTTGGTTTTGTTCGCTTGTTTTTCTTGTTTTTCTTTTTTTTTTTGTTTTTTGTTTTTCTGTCCTTGTCTTTTTGTTCCTTTGTTTCCACCCCCTTCTTCCTTGATAACCCGCCCCCCCCCCCCACCGTCTTTTTCCATCGATTTTATTGTCGTTGTTGCAATGTTGTTGATGTAAGTGGTGGTGGGTGATTATTATCATTAACATTACTTTTTAATTTTTTTGGTTATAGAATGATATGTGACCTGATGTAACTTGCTTCGCTTCATTTCATTTTTATTTCATGTATTTATTTTATTTTATTTAGTGTGTGTGTGTGTGTGTGTGTGTGTGTGTGTGTGTGTGTGTGTGTGTTTGTGCGTGGTAGTGTGTGGTGGTTTGCGGATGTGTGTGTGTGTGTGGTGTTGTGGTGTTGTTACGTGTGTTGTTTTGTGTTTGTGTTGTTGTTTTCTTGCGTGTGTGCGAAGCTCGCGGCGCATCACACGAGCATGTGTGTGTATTGTGTGTTTGATTGTGTGGTGTGTTAGCAAAAGCCTATGTACTTTTTTATATTCCATTTTGTTTCTCATTGAGTGGGAATGGTAGTGAATTAGATTAATGCGTTATAGAGTATTGATCTTATAGATGCTGAATGAAAAAAATAAAAAGCTTGTAATTCAATTCATCGGAAAAAAATGATTTGACTTAACTGACTTACACAAGTTGTTTGAGTAACTCCAAGATGGACGGGAAAGCTCAGTGGTCAGAGCACCGCTTTCCCCCAGCCAATGTTAAGCAGCATCGAGCATGGTTACCATGTTGGATGGGTGTCCCGCTTGTGCCCTTGGATTCAGTACAGTTCCCCCCAGTTCACCCAGCTGTAAATGAGTACCTGCCCTCTTCAGGGTCAGGGAAGGTAAAGCAGCGAGGGTGAGGAGATGGGCGCCACCGCCCTCAATATTCTGGCCCCTGGAGAAACTGAGGTCTCTGACGCCTCGCTCCCCTACGACCACACAGGTTACGGGACACCTTTTCTTTTTACCTTTTATCAGGATAAAGAAATCCCCTGAAACTTGTGTTTCGGTGATGGCTTCGAATCCGGGCCCGTCAGAGTGCTCTAACTACTAGGCTATCCCACCATATGGACGGGAGAGAGAGAGAGAGAAGGGGAGGAGAGAGAGAGGAGAGAGAGAAGGAGAGAGAGAGAGAGAGAGAGAGAGAGAGAGAGAGGAGAGAGAGAGAGAGAGAGAGAGAGAGGAGAGAGAGAGGAGAGAGAGAGAGAGAGAGAGAGAGGAGAGAGAGAGAGAGGAGAGAGAGAGAGAGGAGAGAGAGAGGGGAGAGAGAGAGAGAGAGAGAGGAGGAGAGAGGAGAGAGAGAGAGAGAGAGAGAGAGAGAGAGAGGAGAGAGAGAGAGAGAGAGGAGAGAGAGAGAGGAGAGAGAGAGAGAGAGAGAGAGAGAGAAGAGAGAGGAGAGAGAGAGAGAGAGAGAGAGAGAGGAGAGAGAGAGGAGAGAGAAAGAGAGGAGAGAGAGGAGAGGAGAGGGAGAGAAGAGAGAGAGGGAGAGAGAGAGAGAGAGAGAGAGGAGAGAGAGAGGGAGAGAGAGAGAGAGAGAGAAGAGGAGAGAGGAGAAGAGAGAGAGAGAGGAGAGAGAGAGAGAGAGAGGAGAGAGAGAGAGAGAGAGAGAGAGAGAGAGAGAGAGAGAGAGAGGGAGAGAGAGAGAGGAGGAGAGGAGAGAGGAGAGAGAGAGAGAGAGAGAGAGAGAGAGAGAGAGAGAGGAGAGAGAGAGGAGAGAGAGAGAGAGAGAGGAGAGAGAGAGAGAGAGAGGAGGAGAGAGAGAGAGGGAGAGAGAGGGAGAGAGAGAGAGAGAGAGAGAGGGAGAGAGAGAGAGAGAGAGAGAGAGAGAGAGAGAGAGAGGAGAGAGAGAGAGGAGAGAGAGAGAGAGAGGGAGAGAGAGAGAGAGAGAGAGAGAGAGGAGAGGGAGAGAGAGAGAGAGAGAGAGAGAGGAGAGAGAGAGGGGAGGG
>CM060348.1:29553824-29578824 GCA_030674155.1 Stramonita haemastoma
GTGTGTATGTTAGTGTGTGTGTAGTGTGTTTAGTGTGTGTGTGTAGTGTGTGAATGTGTGTGTCTGTGTGTGTAGTGTGTGTGTAGCATGTGTGTAGTGTGTGTGTAGCGTGTGTGTAGCGTGTGTATAGTGTGTGTGTGTAGTATGTGAGTAGTGTGTATGTGTGTTGTTGTGTATGAGCATGCTTCTTATATATACACATGCATGCATGTGCACCTGCGTGTAAGGTCATATGGATGTGCGTGCACACACACACACACACACACACACACACACACACACACACACACACACACACACACACACACACACACACACACACACATGGAAAAGGCCGATTGGCTACCTTAATGGTGGACAAAAAAGGAAAAAGATTGCATTCGTACAAATTTCACTTTGGTGAACCTCGGAGCTCTTGCTGAGAAACGAAAAAAAGAAAAAAAAAAAGAAAATCGGCAATATCACCAAAACCTCCATAAGAGACCTCAATCAAGGAGCGGGGGGCGGGGAGGGGGGGGGGGGGTAGGAAGCAACAACACTCCTTCCCCCCACAAAACAACAACAACAAAACAACCAGCACCCCCCAAAAAAAAAAATTAAAAAAAATCAACAACCCCCAAAACCACAAAAAAAGCCACCACCACCACCACCACCACCCCAAAACACACACACACACACACACACACACACACACACACACACACACACACACACACACCCCGAAACCCCCCAAACAACAACAACAACAACAAAACCACCGCCAACAACAAAAACCTCAAAAAAAAAAAAAACCCAACCCCCACCCCCCCCCCAAACCCCCAACAAAACCAAAAATACAAATAACACAAACAAAACAAACGTTCCTCCTAACAACAAAATTTATTGGAATACAAACAAAAACGTTCTGCATGTTCCTCTCCACAGATTCAGAAGAGGGCACAAGCGGAGATTGATGCCGTGACGGGCACAGAAGCACCTGGGGCCAAACACCGCAGTCAGCTGCCGTACACGCAAGCAGTGCTGCAGGAAGTGATGCGACTGGGTACAGTGGTGCCACTGTCACTGCCACACAAAACGATGCAAGACACCACCATTGGTGGATATGAAGTACCCAAGGTTAGTGAGTAGGGTAGGCCCTATTTTTTTGTGTTTTGATTTTTTTGGGGGTGTGGTGTGGTTGTTGGGTTTTTTTGTTGTTGGAAAAAACATTATTCTTCTTTTTTTGTTAATATGACTTAATAATGACTATAATAATAATAATAATAATAATAATGATAATAATAATAATAATATGATGATGATGATGATGATGTTGATGATGGTGAATGATGATGATGATGATATATAATAATAATAATAATATAATAATAATATAAATATAATATAATAATAATAATAATGATACATGGAATTTATATAGCGCTATATCTTAAAAACAAAACAAATCAAAGCGCTTGCATTCGATCTATACAACACACAAACAATCAATAACAATTTATAGTTTTAGCAATTATTCGAATGTACACACACGCACGGTTACGTAGTTATACTAAATACAAAACGGTTTATAGGAGATGAAAACAGCAGGCGAAAATCTTAAGTTTGAAATAAGTGTGTGTCTTGAGGTTGGATTAAAAGTTTGATAAGTAGGCTTATGCCGAAGGGAGAGAGGGAGGTCGTTCCAGATCGATGGACCAGAAATAGAGAAAGAGCGGCGGCCAACGGTAGATAGGTTGAATCTGGGTGTTGAATCTAGGTATTCTTAAAGACAAAGTGTTGCAGCCAAGCAGAGGAAACGTGGTGAAAATGTGTGTGTGTGTGTGTGGTGTGTGTGTGTGTGTGTGGTGTGTGTGTGTGTGTGTGTGTGTGCGTGGCGTGCGTGCGTGCGTTGCGTGCGTGCGTGCGTGGTGGTGTGTGTGTAGTCTTCAATTTTACGTCCTTCACATAAAGTGATACCGGATGTGTGTGTGTGTGTGTGTGTGTGTGTGTGTGTGTGGTGTGTGTGTGTGTGTGTGTGTGTGTGTGTGTGTGTTGTGTGTTGTGTGTGTTGTGTGTGTGTTGTGTGTGTTTGTGTGTGTTGTGTGTGTTGTGTGTTGTTGTCATTGACTTTGTTATAAAATCTAGATTTTATTGGCTGCATGCGCAAGAAATTGGTTGGTTGAATGCGAGCGCTTGGATTTGTTTTTTGCATATATTATAGCGCTATATAACTTCCATTTATTATTATTGTTATTATTATTGTTATTGTTATTATTATTATTATTATTATTATTATTATTATTTATATTATTATTATTATTATTATTATATCCACCGATTTGGTCAGACCCTTATGCTTACGGACTTGTGTACGGTAAAAGAACCCACGACAGTTTTGAAGATTAGGAAAGAGCAGGGAGGTACCTTTCCCCGTGTTCTGGAGGTTCAATTCCCAGTCCTTATCCCCAAGGTCGGAATGTGGATACCATAAGATGGTGGTGGTGGTGGTGGTGGTGTATGTGTATGTGTGTGTGTGTGTGTGTGTGTGTGTGTGTGTGCACGCGCGCGCGTGCGCGCCGAGGGTGTTGCCATGGTAACCATATACACTTTTGTGTTGCCTTGGTAACCAATTAATTATATGTACATGTATACGGGGGCGGGATAGCTCAGTGGTCAGAGCACTCGCTTTCCCCCAGTCAAGTTAATTAAGCAGCGTCAAGCGTGGTTACCAACTGGATAGGTGACCGTTTGTGCATCTTGGCTTCAGTACAGTCCCCCCAGTTCAGCCAGCTGTAAATGGGTACCTGCCCTCTTTAGGGTCAGGGAAGGTAAGGGAGAGGAGATGGGCGCCACCCTCAATATGCTGGCTCCTGGAGAAGCTGAAGTCTCTGACACCTCGCTCCTCTACGATCACATAGGTTATGGTACACCTTTACCTTTATCTTATATATATATATATATATATATATATATATATATATATATATATATTATATATATATATATATATGCATATGTACGTGTACTGTACACGTTAAAAAAAATCTTTTTAATATTTGAATCTATACATCGTAACCATATAAAATGTACAAATGGCTGTGTTGTCATGGTCACCATACAATATATATATAAATGGCTGTGTTGTCATGGTCACCATACAATATATATATCATATATATATTATATTATATATATATACACACATATACACACACATATATATATATATAAATGGCTGTATTGTGATGGTCACCATACAATATATATATATAAATGGCTGTGTTGTCATGGTCACCATACAATATATATATATATATATATTTATATATATATAATATATATATATATAAATGGCTGTGTTGTCATGGTCACCATACAATAATAAATAATAATAATAATATATATAAATGGCTGTGTTATCATGGTCACCATACAGTATATAAATGGCTGTGTTGTCATGGTCACCATACAATATATATATATATAAATGGCTGTGTTGTCATGGTCACCATACAATCTCTCTCTCTCTCTCTCTCTCTCTCTCTCTCTCTCTCTCTCTCTCTCTCTCTCTCTCTCTCTCTCTCTCTCTCTCTATATATATATGGCTGTGTTGTCATGGTCACCATGCAATATATATAAATGGCTGTGTTGTGACAGTAACCATACAATACATACATACATACATATATATATATATATATATATATATATATATATATATATATAATATATATTATATATATATATATATATATATATAATGGCTGTGTTGTCATGGTCACCATACAATATATATATAAATGGCTGTGTTGTCATGGTCACCATACAAAAATATATATATAACTGGCTGTGTTGTCATGGTCACCATACAAAATATATCTATAAATGGCTGTGTTGTCATGGTCACCATACAAAATATATAAAAAAAATGGCTGTGTTGTCATGGTCATCATACAAAATATATATATAAATGGCTGTGTTGTCATGGTCACCATACAAAATATATTATAAATAGCTGTGTTGTCATGGTCACCATACAAAATATGTATATAAATAGCTGTGTTGTGATGGTCATCATACAATATATATATAAATGGCTGTGTTGTCATGGTCATCATACAATTATATATAAATGGCTGTGTTGTCATGGTCACCATACAATATATATAAATGGCTGTGTTGTCACCATACAATATATATCAATGGCTGTGTTGTCATGGTCACCATACAATATATATGTAAATGGCTGTGTTGTCATGGTCACCATACAATACATACATACATACATTATATATATATATTTATATATATATATATATATATATATATATATATTATATATATTATATATAAATGGCTGTGTTATCATGGTCACCATACAATATAATTATATAAATGGCTATGTTGGCGTGGTCATCATACAATATATATAAATGGCTGTGATGTCAGGTCACCATGCAATATATATCAATGGCTGTGTTGTCATGGTCACCATACAATATATATAAATGGCTGTGTTGTTATGGTCACCATACAATATATATATATTATATATATAAATGGCTGTGTTGTCATGGTCACCATACAATATATATATATAATATATATATATATTATATATAATATATATATATATATATATATATATATATATATAAATGGCTGTGTTGTTATGGTCACCATACAATATATATATATATATATATATATATATATATATATATATATATATATATATATATATATATATATATATATATATATATATATAAAAATGGCTGTGTTGTCATGGTCACCATACAATATATATATATATATATATATATATATATATATATATATAAATGGCTGTGTTGTCATGGTCACCATACAATATATATATATATATATATAAAATGGCTGTGTTGTCATGGTCACCATACAATTATATAAATAGCTGTGTTGTCATGGTCACCATACAATATATATTTATAAATGGCTGTGTTGTCATGGTCACCATACAATATATATATATATATATATAAATGGCTGTGTTGTCATGGTCACCACAGGACACCATGGTGATGGTCAACCTGTGGGCAGTGACCCATGACCCCAAACGTGGGAGGAGCCTCACGCCTTCAAACCTGAACGTTTCCTGGACAACCAAGGTCAGCTCTGTCTGTCTGTCTGTCTGTCTGTCTGTCAGTCTGCGTGTCTGTCTGTATGTCTGTCTGTCTGTCGGTTGGTCGGTGGTGTGTGTGTGTGTGTGTGTGTGTGTGTTGTGTGTGTGTGTGTGTGTTGTGTGTGTGTGTGTGTGTGTGTGTGTGTGTGTGTGTGTCTGTCTGTCGGTCTGTGTGTCTGTGTATCTGTGTATCTGTCTGTATGTATGTCTGTCTGTCGGTTGGTCGGTCTGTGTGTCTGTGTGTGTGTGTCGGTCTGTGTGTCTGTCTGATTGTCTATCTGTATGTATGTATGTCGGCCTGTCTGCCCGCGTGTCTGTCTGTGTGTCTGTCTGTATGTATGTCGGCCTGTCTGCCTGTCTCTTTTTCTCTGTTTCTGTACCACGCTGCACTGCACTGTACTGTGCTACACCACACCACACCACACCTGCACTTCACTACACTACACTACACTACACTACACTACACTACACTACACTACACTACACTACACTACACTACACTACACTGCACTGCACTGCACTGCACTGCACTGCACTGCACTGCACTACACTACACTGCACTGCACTGCACTGCACTGCACTGCACTGCACTACACTACACTACACTACACTACACTACACCGCACTACACTACACTACACTACACTGCACTGCACTGCACTGCATTGCACTACACTACACTACACTACACTACACTACACTACACTACACTACACCGCACTACACTACACCGCACTACACTACACTGCACTGCACTGCACTGCACTGCATTGCACTACACTACACTACACTACACTACACTACACCGCACTACACTACACCGCACTACACTACACTACACTACACCGCACTACACTACACTACACTACACTACACTACACCGCACTACACTACACTACACCGCACTACACTACACTACACTACACTACACTACACTACACTACACTACACTACACTACACTACACTACACTACACTGCACTGCACCGCACTACACCGCACTACACCGCACTACACCGCACTACACCGCACTACACTCCACTCCACTCCACTGCACTGCACTGCACTGCACTACACTACACTACACTGCACTGCACTCCACTGCACTCCACTCCACTCCACTCCACTCCACTATAGTCACTGCTTGCTCACTTCCTATGTAGTACAATGGTCTTATAGAAACTGTTGTGTGCCACATGTACCTAAAAAGCCTACTATGCAGGAATATGAGTAACAGCGGTTAGAATACTTAAAGCAGTTTCAGTAACATACATGAAAGGAATACTGTCAAAACCTCTTGCACTCAACTATCACCGATTTGTCAAAAACTCTTGCACGTCACTATCTCCTATTTGTCAAAAACTCTTGCAAGTAGCTGGCCATCTGCAATTTTTCAAAAACTCTTGCAAGTAACTATCTCCAATTTGTCAAAACTATTGCATGTAATTGACACCGCCAATTTGTCAAAAACTTTAGCACGTAACTGTACATCTCCAATTTGTCAAAAACTTTAGCAGGTAACTGAACATCTCCAATTTGTCAAAAACTCTTGCACGTCACTATCTCCAATTTGTCAAAACCTCTTGCACTTGACTAACATCTCCAATTGGTCAAAACGTTTTGCACGTAAGTGATTATCCTCAAATTGTCATAAACTCTTGCACGTAACTGACATCTCCAATTTGTCAAAAACTCTAGCGCCTAACTGGCCATCACCAATTCGTCAAAAACCTTTGCACATAACTGAACATCTCCAATTTGTCAAAAATTGCACATAACTGACATCTCCAACTTGTCAAAAACTCTTGCACGTCACTATCTCCAATTTGTCAAAAAACTCTCGCATCTCCAGTTTGTCAAGAAATATAGCACTAACTGGCTATCTCCAGTTTGTCAAAAACTCTTGCAAGTAACGATCACCAATTTGTCAAAAACTCTTGCTCGTAACTAACATCTCCAATTTGTCCTACATAACCTATTGCATCTGCAATTTGACAAAAACTCTTGCTCGTAACTATCTCCACTTTGTCATAACTTATTGCATCTCCAATTTGACAAAAACTCTTGCACGATGTTAATTTGTCATAACCTCTTGCATCTCCAATTTGACAAAAACTCTTGCACGTAACTAACATCTCCAATGTGTCATAACCTCTTGCATCTCCAGTTTGTCAAAAACTCTTGCTCGTAGCTATCTCCAATTTGTCATAACAAACCTTTTGCACCCAACTGGCCCTCTCTTAGCCAATGTTCCCTAGCGATTGATCACTGTGGGCAGGCAAACTGAAGCCGGCACCTAAAGCCTGGATGCCTTTCTCCACCGGTCAGCGAGTGTGTCTGGGCGAGAGCGTGGCTAAGCCTCAGCTGCTGATGCTTCTCGCCTGCTTCCTCAAGCGCTTCAGCATCGCCCTGCCGCAGGGAGTCCCCTACAACGCCGCCCACGAAACCAAGTCCTTCATAGTCCACGCTCCCCAACCCTTCAAGATCGTGGTCACTGCTCGCTAAAGGGATGATGACTATGAACCGAGGGCCCCGTGTGTGTTCAGCGCACGCAGAACATGTTAGCGACGAGACTATTAACGCAGAACATCTTAGGGATAAGACTATAACGCAGAACATCTTATGGATAAGACTATAACGCAGAACATGTTAGCTATGAGACTATAACGCAGAACATCTTAGCTATGAGACTATAACGCAGAACATGTTAGCTATGAGACTATAACGCAGAACATGTTAGCTATGAGACTATAACGCAGAACATCTTAGCTATGAGACTATAACGCAGAACATCTTAGGGATGAGACAATAATCTGAGGCCCCGTGTGCAAACGCATGCAGAACATCTTATGAAGTAGACTATAATCCGAGGCCCCGTGTGCGAACGGGCGCAGAACATCTTAGGGATGAGACTATAAACCGAGGCCCCATGTGCGAACGCACGTAGAACATCTTAGGAATGAGACGATAAACCGAGGCCCCATGTGCAAACACACGCAGAACATCTTAGGAATGAGACTATGAACCGAGGCCCTGTGTGCGAACGCACGCATAGCACATCTTAGGAATTAGACTATAATCCGGGGCCCCGTACGCGAACGGGCGCAGAACATATTAGCTATGAGACTATAAAACGAGGCCCCGTGTGCGAACACACGCAGAACATCTTAGGGATGCGACCATAAAACGAGGCCCCGTGTGCGAACACACGCAGAACATCTTAGGGATGCGACTATAAAACGAGGCCCCGTGTGCGAACACACGCAGAACATCTTAGGGATGCGACTATAAACCGAGGCCCCCTGTGTGCGAACACACGCAGAACATCTTAGGGATGCGACTATAAAACGAGGCCCCGTGTGCGAACACACGCAGAACATCTTAGGGATGCGACCATAAAACGAGGCCCCGTGTGCGAACACACGCAGAACATCTTAGGGATGCGACCATAAAACGAGGCCCCGTGTGCGAACACACGCAGAACATCTTAGGGATGCGACTATAAAACGAGGCCCCGTGTGCGAACACACGCAGAACATCTTAGGGATGCGACTATAAACCGAGGCCCCCTGTGTGCGAACACACGCAGAACATCTTAGGGATGCGACTATAAACCGAGGCCCCCTGTGTGCGAACACACGCAGAACATCTTAGGGATGCGACTATAAACCGAGGCCCCCTGTGTGCGAACACACGCAGAACATCTTAGGGATGCGACTATAAACCGAGGCCCCCTGTGTGCGAACACACGCAGAACATCTTAGGGATGCGACTATAAACCGAGGCCCCCTGTGTGCGAACACACGCAGAACATCTTAGGGATGCGACTATAAACCGAGGCCCCCTGTGTGCGAACACACGCAGAACATCTTAGGGATGCGACTATAAACCGAGGCCCCCTGTGTGCGAACACACGCAGAACATCTTAGGGATGCGACTATAAACCGAGGCCCCCTGTGTGCGAACACACGCAGAACATCTTAGGGATGCGACTATAAACCGAGGCCCTGTGTGCGAACGCACGCATAGCACATCTTAGGAATTAGACTATAATCCGGGGCCCCGTACGCGAACGGGCGCAGAACATATTAGCTATGAGACTATAAAACGAGGCCCCGTGTGCGAACACACGCAGAACATCTTAGGGATGCGACTATAAACCGAGGCCCCGTGTGCGAATGCAAGCAGAACATCTTAGGGATGCGACTATAAACCGAGGCCCCGTGTGCGAATGCAAGCGGAACAGCTTGCTTGCGCGTACACGTTAATTAAATCCTGTTTCGCTTTTCGTAATAGTAGGGGCATTGGTGTGCCGGTGAGAACAGATGACAAGATTGACAAAACTGCGTACAACACGGGGACTGGGTGTTAAAAAAACAAACAACCCACACGAGTGCTTGTTCTATTATCCTCCATATAAAAGAATAAATAAATAAATAAATAAATAAATAAATATAAGGGAAGGGCTGGATTGTGACGATATTAGGTGTCTGGGTGGACAGGGGTTAAAGGTACATACATGTTTTATTTATTTATTTTTTTTATTTGATGAAATATTCTGGAAAAGTGGAGATGGGGGTGAGATGTGGGGGTGGGGAGGGGGTACAGGTGGGGGTGGGGGTGGTGATGATGAAGATTGATGGAGATGTTGAAGCCTGTCTCCAGGGATGTTCTGAAACAGCTGAGGTAGGGGTGAGGGTGGGGGGTGAGGGTGGGGGGTGAGGGGGGAAGGTTGTATTGTATTGAATTGAATTGAGTTGCACTGAAGGGAATTGAGTTGCGTTGACTTGTATTGTATTATTGTAGTGAACTGAGTTGTATTGTATTGTATTGAACTAAATTGAGTGGCGTTGTATTATAATGTTTTAAATTGTATTGTGGGTTTTTTTTTTGTTTAGCAGCATCGAGCGTTGTTACCAATTGGATGGGTGACCGTGTGCGCGCCTTGGCTTCAGTACAGTCCCCCAGTTCACCCAACTGTCAATATGTACCTGCCCTCTTGAGGGTCAGGGAAGGTAAAGCAGCGAGGGAGAGGAGATGGGCGCCGCCCTCAATATGCTGGCCCCTAGAGAAGCTGAGGTCTCTGATGCCTCGCTCCTCTGCGACCACATAGGTTATGGAAACACCTTTACCTTTTTTTCTTTTTCTTAAATTTTTTTTTGCATGTATTTACTTTCTGCATATGATGATAAAGTAATATTCAGATATATTATACTAGATTAAAAAAAAAAATCATCTGTGTATGTCTTCAATTTTATGTCTGTTCACTTAATGTGATAGTGAGTACTGTCACATGGATAAGCAGAAATTTTTGTTATTGTTGTGAGGTTGTGAATAATTTTATGTTTAACACCATATTTAATCCCTGTTTAAAAAAAAAAGTACTGCTCTCTCTCTGTGTCTCTGTCTCTGTCTCTCTCTGAAAGGGGCGGGGACTGGATGTAAAAAAGCACATGAGTGCTTATCTATTATCCTCGAATAAAAGAATTTTGCCTTGCCTTGCCTTGCCTTGCCTTGCCTTGTCTCTCTCTCTCTCTCTCTCTCTCTCTCTCTCTCTCTCTCTCTCTCTCTCTCTCTCTCTCTCTCTCTCTTCTCTCTCTCTCTCTCTCTCTCTCTCTCTCTCTCTCTGTGCCAATGTTTGAACAAATCTTGTGAGAAATTAGGATTAAGTGGGCTTTTTGCTTGTTTGTTTGCTTTTCCCCCTCTTTCCCCCCTTGTACCTTGAAATGTATTGTGGCCAAAGGCCAATGAGAGTATTAAACAGTTTCAGTGTTCAGTGTTCAGTGTTCTATCTCTCTCTCTCTCTCTCTCTCTCTCTCTCCTCTCTCTCTCTCTCTCTCTCTCTCTCTCTCTCACACACACGCACCCGCACACACAAACACACACACACACTCAGCACGCGCACGCACGCACACACACAGCGCACGCACGCACGCACACACAAACACACACACAACACACACACACACACACACACACACATCACGCACGCACGCACGCAAACACACACACACAGCGCACACACACACACACACACAGAGCGCACGCTCACACACACACACACACACACACACACACACACACACACACACACACACACACACACACACACACACACACACAACCCCATCAGTGTGTTGAATGCTTATTCAAAATTAAAAAAAAAAATTATCCGCGTGCTAATGAGTCAGTACTTTTATGGGGAGAAATCGGTGACAAGAGACTTGAATCCCAGGCTAGACTTTCACAACAAAGTGACTTTTTATTTCTGTGGGGGGACGGGATAGCCTCGTGGTCATAACATTGCGCTGGCAGTTTGACGACCGGGGTTCGATTCCCGGTCGAGGAGATTTTTCTCCTGGAGTTAACATCAGTGCTGACTCCACTCCTCCCCAAAGTCCTTCGGGTGAGACTTTAATATAAACCGAGGCCCTGTGTGTGAACGCACGCAGAACATCTTGCGCACACGTTAAATCCTGTTCCGCTTTTCGTAGGAGTAGGCCATTGTGTGCCGGTGGGAACAGATGACATTGACAAAACTGCATACACACCGGGACTGGATGTAAAAAAAGCACAAGAGTGCTTAGCCCATTATCCTCGATATAAAAAAAAATAAAAGAAAGAAAGTACGTGCAGTATAAATATGAGTCATAGATATAAGGAAAAAACAACAACAGGTGAAGGCAGAACAGAGAGAGGAATGGAGGGAACTGGTTGTCAAGCCGTCAGGGGTGCCCCCACCGTCGCCAGACTAAGGGATAGATAGATAGATAGATAGATAGATAGATAGATAGATAGATAGATAGATAGATAGATAGATAGATAGATAGATAGATAGATAGATAGGTAGGTAGGTAGGTAAGTAGGTAGGTAGGTAGGTAGGTAGGTAGATCGATCGATCGATCGATCGATCGATAGATAGATAGATAGATAGATAGATCGATCGATCGATCGATCGATCGATCGATCGATAGGTAGATAGATAGATAGATAGATAGATAGATAGATAGATAGATAGATAGATAGATAGATAGTGGGACGGGCACGTCACACGAACATCTGGACTGGCCAAGACAGTCTTACGAGGAACAGCAAGGGGAGGGAGACGAAGAGGCAGACAGAGGAAACGATGGGAAGACAACATCAGAGAGTGGAGGACAGGCCTTGAGTGGAACGACCTACTACGGAGGGTGGAGGACCATGGGGAGTGGAGGAGGCTGGTTGCAAAATCTTCAGTGGTGCCCTCACAGTCTGCGGGACTAGGTGAAGGTGAAGGTGATGGCAGGTGCATTACCTCTGGACCCCCTCATCCCCCCCTCCCCCCCTCTGAATACCACTTGTGATTATTTACGTCCCTTCTTTCACGATTTTCTTTTATTAATTTAGAAATCAGCAGTGCCAGTTTGTAGCCTAAGTAGTTTACCTGCACCTGTGTTCCTCCACGACTGTTTCCTCAATAAATTTTATAAGTCAGAGTAATCTCGTGACAGTGACATGTATACATCCAGTCCCTACTTACCATTCAAATTCAAATTCAAAATTCAAAATACTTTATTATCTCTTAAACAGAGAAATTCCAGTAGGTTACAAGCCATATATGAGAACAAAAAAACACGTAAAAATAATATCAGTATAGCACAACACAGGTTCTGAACATCAGCACGCACCCATCACAGTATAAAGAGCACCCACAAGTCAGCAATATCTCAGCCAGCCGAAAACCCACCCAAGCAAAACCACAAACATCAATGTGCACACCAGTATGCCCACGCATCCACACACTCACACATGGCCCACACGCACACGCACACACACACGCGCGCACACACACACACACATACACACACACACACACACACACACACACACACACACACACACACACACACTATTTAAAACATTCGCACACATGCGGGCGCACTTTAAGACATAAACCAAATTGTTATAACTGAAAAACAGAAAAAAGCAGATAACATGGTCCTTCAGACTACGTAGACAGTTACTTAGTACAAACAAGGAATAACTATACTAATTAGTATGGTCATGCTATCACTTATCATAATTTGTGGCCTGCCGGGTACCTTAGTAACAGGCCGTCCTTAATATGTACGCACCCAAGGCATATATATATATATATCTGTCTTGATTTTTGTTGTTGTTTGTTTTTCCCCATGCTGCACATTGATGAGTCTCCTGCCATAATTGATTCTGCATCAGGGCAGACATGTATGTTTTACGACACTCGGGTATACATAGGTGCTTGGTGTATGTAGCTGTAGGGTGTACATGTATGCCCTGATATGCATGATTGATCCTGCTGTATGTATATATGTATGTTAGTATAATGTATGTACGTATGTATGTATGTATGTATGTATGTATGTATGTATGTATGTATGTATGTATGTAGGAATGTATGTAGGAATGTATGTATGTATGTATGTATGTATGTATGTATGTATGTATGTATGTATGTATGTATGTATGTATGTATGTATGTATGTATGTGTGTGTATGTAGGTATGGGTGTATTATGTACTATACCTATGCATATATGCACAACTTTCGATGTAAACAAGATTATTGGTATTATACTAACCTGTTTGTATGTTTGGTAGTTTTGTTTGTTTTGTTCCCCTTAGTGACCATGTTTCTGCATACAATAACTGTAGGATTCAGAAAAGGGGGTTGTTGGTAACGATGATAGTAGTCTTGTTTTGTTCTTATGACTTTCTAGGATGTTTTGGTGTTTTCCTTGTTGTAATTGGTGGTAATAATTTGTGTGCATGTGAGGTGTGTTTCTGAATTGCTTTTTGTACCCTATTTGAAAAATTAAAAAATATTATTAAAAAAAAAAAATTGTTATAACATATTGTATGATAAGATAAACACAAATTGAATTTGTACACTGTTCTATTAAGATATTGAACACAGTCTTAAAATACACACACACACACACACACACACACACACACACACACACACACACACACACACACACACACCCTTTACAAGCTGAGTTACATTGTGTAACTTGATATAATGTACTTCTTTCATTCATCAAGTACTCAACAGAGTCCGCATTTATCAGTTGGGTACATCGTGTACCTAACTATGTACTTCAACAAGTCGATTCGAGATTTAAGATTTCTTCCGATTTTTTTTTTCGGTTTGTAGTCTCCACCGAACCACAGGGGCTTTCACGTGCGTCGTTTGTATCCGAGTAGTAGGCTACATACACAAACGGGAGTTAACATCAGTGCTGACTCCACTCTCCCCAAAAGTCCTTGGATGAGACTATAAACCGAGGCCCCCTGTGCCAACGCAGGCAGAACATCTTGGGCACACGTTAAATCCTGTTCCGCTTTTCGTAAGAGTAGGCCATCGTGCGCCGGTGGGAACAGATGACATTTACAAAACTGCATACACACGGGGACTGGATGTAAAAAAAAAAGCACAAGAGTGCTTATCCCATTATCCTCGATATAAAAGAAAAAAAAGAGAAAAAACGGGAATTATTTTGATTATTTATTTATTTATTCATTTATTTATTCATTTATTTATTCTTTTATATCGAAGATAATGGAATAAGCACTCATGTACTTTAAATTTTTTTTTTACATCCAGTCCCCATGTGTATGCAGTTTTGTAAATCTTGTCATCTGTTCCCACCAGCACACAATGGCTTACTCTTCGCGTAACAGGATTTAACGTGTGCACAAGATGTTCTACGTGAGTTCACACACGGGGCCTCGCCCGAAGGACTTTTAGGGGAGTGGAGTCAGCACTGATGTTAACTCCAGGGTAACCCCCTCCCCCTCGACCGGGAATCGAACTCGGGTCGTCAAATTGCCAGCGCAATGTTCTGACCACTAGGCTATCCCGTCCGAGTCGTCCGGCTAGGAGTACATCTGCACTGTAAGAGGACGAAGGTCATGACATGTACGCATGCAAATACCAACCAGGTTATTCGCCAGTAAAAAAAAAAAAAAAAGCAGAGTAGAGACTGTAAGCCTTTGGCCTTTTTTTTGTAGGAAACTTGGGGACGACTGCCATTGTCAGTTGTCAACAGGATAATTGCTTCCAAAAAAAAATAAAAAGAAAAAAAAGAATTAAGTATTACACGCTCTCACCAGACGGGGAAGGGATAGCCTAGTGGTTAGAACATTACCCTTGCAGTTTGACAACCCCGGTTCGAATCCTGTTTAAGGGGATTTTTTTCACCCTGGTGTTAACATCTGCAAATCTGAGGTTGCAAAGTGGTCTTCCACCAATGGAGATGGAAGTGTGGTGGTTTTGCAGTGTCTCTGTCATGATGTTTTCGAGGAAGAGGTTGAAGAGTACAGGTGAGAGAAGGCAGCCCTGGTGGACCCCAACCGTGGTCTTGAAGAACTCGCCCACGAGATTGTTCATGAAAACTGCACTTCTTGCGTTCTCGTACAGAGCCTTGATGACTTCAATTAGGCAGTTGTCAATGTTGAAGTGCCTGAGTACTTGCCAGAGGCCGTCATGCCATACCCTGTCAAAGGCCTTTTTGAAGTCTATGAAATTGTGGTACAAGTCTTTTTGGTGTGGGAGATGCTTCTCTATCAGAATTCTCAGATTGAAAATTTGTTCCATTGTGCTGCGTTTTGGTCTCAAGCCCGCTTGTTCTTCTGCCAGGAGTTTTTCCGCTTGGTTTTTCAGTCTGTTGAGGACTACCTGCAGCATGGTCTTGCTAGGATGGCTTATGAGACTGATGGTTCTGTAGTTTTGGCATTGCTTGAGGTTTCCTTTCTTTGGCAGGGGTATTACAAGAGACTGTGTCCATTCTTTTGGCCATTCTTTGGTGCCCTGGATCTTCTGACAAAGTTCTGTGAATCGCCTTGCTGTTTCATTCCCTCCATTTTTTTATGAGTTCAGCTGGGATGTTATCGATTCCAGGGGACTTCCCCTTCTTCAATTGTTTAATAGCTGTGTCTACTTCACACCTTAGTATTGGTGGGTCTTTATCTTGGTGTTCAGGGGGTTTGTCAGAAACTATGTTGGTATCTGGGCATAGTGGGTAGTTATACAATCCCTCACAGTATTCTGTCCAGCGTTGGAGGATGGCATTGTTTTCCGTTAAAAGATTTCCTTCTTTGTCTTCAATAACAGAGGCTTTAGGCTGTGTGGTTTTAGTTAGTGCTTTCAGAGTGTTGTAAGCTGTTTTGCTGTTTCACTTGGCCATTCCAGCTTCGATGTTGCTGCATTGTTCTTCTATCCACGCTTCTTTGGCTTCTCTCATCTTTTTCCTCACCTCTTTGTGGCTATCCATGTACTTGTTGTTGGTTTCTTGACTTGTGAACTTTTGTTTCTTAAGTTCTCTTCTTTTGTCGCAGAGGTCAAGAACCTCATTTGTCACCCAGGGTTGTTTCTTTGTTCTCCATTGGTGGAAGACCCCTTTGCAACCTCAGATTTGCAGATGACATTGACCTCATGGGCAGCAGCAAACAAGAACTGCAAATCCTCACAGACAGTCTAACAGATCCAGCGAGTGCATACGGCATGGAGGTCAGTACAGAGAAATCAAAGATCATGGTCAACAGCGCGAGTAATGACATCACGGAAATAAAGATGAATGGAGAAATACTGGAAGAGGTGAGCCAATTCAAATATTTAGGCTCCATCCTAACAAAAGATGGCACATCAAACAATGAGGTGAAAGCTCGCATTGCAACAGCAACATCTGCTCTAGTCAGACTCCAGAGGATCATCAGAAGCAACAACATCAGCTTCTGCACCAAATACCACCTTTACAAATCCCTCGTGATATCTATCCTCCTATATGGCTGTGAATCATGGACTCTGACAGCAGAGTTAGAGAGGAGAATCCAAGCATTCGAGAACAAGTGCCACAGGATACTCCTGAAAATACCATACAAAGAACACAAGACCGATAACTATGTGAAAGAAGAAATCAAAAAGCGTGTGCCCCCAAGAGCCTTTGCTCTCCACCATAAAGAGGAGAAAGCTGATGTGGTTTGGTCACACCACAAGACAACACCCTAGCAAAAACCATCCTGCAAGGAACAGTCGAGGGCAAGAGAAGAAGAGGCCGCCAAAAGAAATCATGGGTTGACAACATCAAAGACTGGACTGCCCAACCCCTGCAACGCCTCCTACTAGCCACACAGGATCGTGAAGCATGGAAAAAGATCTCTGTGGCGTCTTCTCTCATGTCCCCCTACGTCCTTTGGGACATGGGACTGAGTGTGAGAGTGTGAGTGTGTTAACATCAGTGCAAGCTCCACCCCCCCACCCCCACCAATCCTTTGGATGAGACTATAAATTGAGGCCCCATGTGCTATAACACATGCAGAACATCTTGCACACACGTTCATACCTGTTCTGCTTTTCGAAAGAGTAGGCCATTGTTTGCTAGTTGGAGCAGATGACATTAATAAAATCGCGTCCACACGGGGACTTGATAAAAAAATATATATATACAGGATAAACGTACATGCGCTTATATCTATCTATCTATCTATCTATCTATCTATCTATCTATCTATCTATCTATCTATCTATCTATCTATCTATCTATCTATCTATCTATCTATCTATCTATCTATCTATCTATCTATCTATCTATCTATCTATCTAATTATTGCTGTATATTGTCATTATTCCTTTGCACAATGTTTGTTTTCTGTCGCGTACACTTACCAGCTTTCCTTCACACAAACTAGCTTTCTTAGCTCTTGGGGGCTCTCCTGTCGCCACAAATCCGACGCTACACATAATTATCCAAAATGGTGGGAGAGAGTGTCTGCATACAGTACGATACTGTCTTGGTGCCGTGGGGTCTTTTACCGTGCAAAAGTCGGGATTGGACGGGGCTGAAAACGGCTCTTTCGCTGGCATCTGTGCTCAAAACGGCACCTTTTTGGGGCGGGGGGTGGTTATGCTTGCGCGCACGCATGCGCGCGCTGGTGTTTATCAGTGTGTTTGTTTGTGTGCGCGCATGTGGCGGCGACCCTCCAGTTTACCCTGGTGCATCATATTGCTGTAAATTGTCATTATTCCTTTGCGCAATGCTTGTTTTCTGTCGCGTACTCTTACCAGCTTTCCTTCACACAAACTAGCTTTCTTAGCTCTTGGGGGCTCGCCTGTCGCCACAAATCCGACGCCACACCTATCCAAGATGGTGGGAGAGAGTGTCTGCATACAGTACGATACTGTCTTGGTGCCGTGGGGTCTTTCACCGTGCAAAAAGTCCGGGTTGGACGGGGCTGAAAACGGCTCTTTCGCTGGCATCTGTGCTCAAAACGGCACCTTTTTGGTGCGGGGGGTGGGTATGCGTGCGCGCACGCACGCGCGTTGGTGTTTATTAGTGTCTCATCCAAGTCTGAGTCTCATCCAAGGACTTTGGGGGGAGGGGGGGCAGTGGAGTCGGCACTGTGTGTGTGATGTGTGTGGTGTGTGTGTGTGTGGGTGTGGTGTGGTGTGTGGTGTGTGGTGTGGGTGTGGTGTGTGGTGCGTGCGCGTGCGTGTGTGTCCGTGACCCCTGCAGACAAATCTAGAAAATGGTATACCATAGGTATTTCTCATCACCAGTGAATCGTCAGCGTGTTTTAAGAAAAATCCTTTAAGACGTTGTTCGACTTGCGCGGATTGTAAAATCGATTACGAAAAAAAAAATGATCACCGTAATTTTGGAAAAGGATTGAAGCGAAGTAGTGGAAGTGTCGCGTAAAAAAATTGCAGTATTTTTTATTAAAAAAAAAAAAAAAGAATGGTCCGTTCTGCTTTTCGTTAAGAGTAGGCCATTGTGTGCTGGTGGGAACAGAAGACATTTACAAAATTGCACACACACGGGGACTAGATGTAAAAAAAGCACATGAGTCGAGTGCTTTATTCCATTATCCTCGATATAATTATAAAAGAATAAAAGAATCAAACTTTTTGAGCCACGCCTTCTGTTTTGAAGGCTTTGGTGAGATTTTACGTCACAAAGCCATGGCAACAGCACTATATGACGTCACAAGCCGTGTTACAAAAATGACATCATACTGGAGGTATTCCTGACCTTCTCTCCTAAGCTGAATAGAATTTCCTGCATTCTCAATGATTTGTTTGACGTCATGGTCGGTGTTTGACGTCATTTTTTCTGAGATTACATCATAAGGTACTTTTCATGCCTGGTTTTCTTTTTAAAAGAAGTCTTTTGCTACAAAGTGGTAAGGTTTCCTCAGACTCCGGCAGCAAATTCTGGTCTGCAAGTTTGGCATCAGTGAGACTTCTTGAAAGGTAGGTTTGGGGGGGGGGGGGGGTGGAGGGTAGGGGTGGAGGGGATTAGGGGCACAATGAACTCTGTGTGTGTGTATGTGCTGTGTGTGTTTGTGCCTTCATCAGATAACCTACAGTCTGATCTAGAAACCAAACAAAACCCTATAAATCCAATGCTGATTTGATGGATTGTAAACAAATCTGTGTAAGTTTCAAAACAAGGTCGCTGTTAATTTTTTTTTGTAGTAGGACAATCTCTTTCAGTTCTACCGAAATACTTAAGAAAACTTGAGAGGAATTAGGCCTATGGCTGGTTGTGTGTTGTATTGTAATGTACTATGTATTGTAATTTGTAGTGTAGTGTAGTGTAGTGTAGTGTAGTGTAGTGTAGTGTAGTGTAGTGTATTTACTGTTCGTGTTATGTTGTATACCTATCATTTTGTATTTTGTTGCATTGTTTTGCATGATAAAAGTTAAAGTAAAGGTGTCCCATAACCTATGTGGTGGTAGGGGAGCGAGGCATCAGAGACATCAGCTTCTCTAGGGGCCAGCACATTGAGGGCGGCGCCCATCTCGTCTCCCTCGCTGCTGCTTTATCTTCCCTGACCCTAAAGAGGGCAGGTACCCATTGACAGCTGGGTGAACTGGGAGACTGTACTGAAACCAAGGCGCGCAAACAGGTCACCCATCCAATTGGTAACCACACTCAATGCTGCTTAACCTTAGCTTGGGGAAAACGAGCGCTCTGACCACTGAGCTATCCCGTCCCCATCTGGTTTTGTATTTTATTGTATTGTATACCACTTCAGTTTCTCAGCGTAAAATTTATACTGCTGTCCCTGAGAATAAAAAGACAAAAAGAATCTCCACCTAGATCTTTTTTTTTCCTTCTCATTTTTCTCTCTGTATGTAACATTGCAGGAAAAAAATCTCTTGTGGCCATCATTTTTTTTTCATGAGCCCTTAAATTAATGTATGCTGCACACGGGGGGGCCTCGGTGTGTTGTCTCATCTGAAAGACTAGCACCCAGACTACTACTCGAGGTCGAGTGGATGGGAGGGGGGGGGGGAGGGGGAAAGTTGGGGCTCAAACGGGGATCGAACCTGCGACCTCTGGCTGTTTAGACGGGTGGGTTATCTCTGGAAACCCCCCCCCCCCCCACCCCATCCAATCTTTCATAGGTTGAACTGTTGTTTGTGGTGATAGTGGTTTGTGGGGGCAGGGGTAGGGGGTGGGGTTGCTATTACCTTTTCTTAATTCAAATGTTTTTTTCTCTGTATTCCCTTATCAGGGCAAGGGCGGGATGAAAAAAATATATGTGATACTTACTCTGTAACCCTTGAAAAAAAAAGATTATTTAATAAAGATTATTCATTCTCCTTCCCTCCCTCCTCTCTCTCTCTCTCTGTATCTCTCTCTGTCTCTGTCTCTCTGTCTCTGTCTCTGTCTCTCTCTATATATATCAATTTGCTTTATAAGCCCACAGTAGTCAACATAAAAGATGCCAGACAAAATTGTTTCTCAACACCATTGTGAATAACGTAGATAAACATCGCCATGCACGCACGCGCACGCACACAAACACACACACACACACACACACACACACACACACACACACACACACACACACACACACACACACACACACACACCACTCTCTCTCTCTCTCTCTCTCTCTTTTTCACACCCACATCCACCCACATCCACCCACATCCACCTACCTATCCACCCACCCACCCACTTTTACGCACACACACACACACACACACACACACACACACACACACACACACACACACACACACACACACACACACAACACACACACACACACACACACACACACACACACACACACACACACACACACACACACAAACAAACACTTACATACCCCCCCCCCCCCCCCCAATTTCCGTTTTTTTGGTTGTTGTTTTTTTTCGGTTGTTGTAGTACAGTGCAACGTTGCCTTAGATACTTCTACGACCTTTTTTTTTTTTTTTTTTTTTTTTCTTTCAAAATCGACCTTTGTATAATATTGAACCCATTGGTGTTGTTACAGTCAGTATAAACCCTCCTACGCCTCCACAAAAGAAAGAAAAAACCCAGTGTAAAGCCTCGTCCAGCTAACCCCCATACTACCACAGGGTACAACACTTCCAACCCACATCTGGAGTAAAACGTTCTGTCCAGAATTGGGGGGGAGAGCGTGAGAGCCAGACTCCCACCACCACCAGCAGTTCACTGATCAAGAGGTAGTGACTGAACACACACAAAAAAAAAGATTGAGCAAGAAAAAAAAAGGATCAAGAATAGGGACTGAACCAAAAAAAAAAAGGATTGGGCAAGAGAAAAAAAAGAAAAAAAAATGATCAAGAAAAGGGACTGAACAACAACAAAAAAGGATTGGGCAAGAAAGAAAGAAAAAAAATGATCAAGAAAAGGGACTGAACACACACAAAAAAGAATTGAGCAAGAGAAAAAAGAGAAAAAATGATCAAGAAAAGGAACTGAACAAAAAGAAAGAATTGAGCAAGAAAGAAAGAAAAAAAAATGATCAAGAAAAGAGACTGAACAAAAAAGGATTGGGCAAGAAAGAAAAAAAATGATCCAGGAAAAGTGAGTAAAAAGTGGCTACCCCCCCCCCCAAAAAAAAAAAAAGAAAAAGAAAAAAAAAAAAAAAAAAGGTGGGAGATGAGCCATGGAACAAAAAGAAAAAAGTGATTCAGTAGGAGGAGGAGTGTGTGAATAAGAAGAGCGATTGAATAAGAAGAGCAATTGAATAAGAACAGTGTGATAAGAAGAGCGACTGAATAAGAAGAGCGATTGAATAAGAACACCGATTGAATAAGAAGAGGTACTGAATAAGAAGAGCGATTGAATAATAAGAACGATTGAATAAGAAGAGCGATTGAATAATAAGAACGATTGAATAAGAAGAGCGATTGAATAAGAACAGTATAATATAAGAAGATATCATACAAGAAGATATATAAGAAGAATATAAGATGTAAGAGTGATGAATAATAAGAACGATTGAATAAGAAGAGCGATTGAATAAGAACAGTATAATAAGAAGAGCGATTGAATGAGAAAAGTAATTGAATAAGAACAGTTGAATAAGAAGAGAAGAGCGATTGAATGAGAAGAGCGATTAAATAAGAAGAGGATTGAATGAGAAGATGATTGAATGAGAAGAGCGACTGAATAAGAAGATTGATTGAACAAGAAGATTGATTGAATAAGAAGAGCGATTGAATAAGAAGAGCGATTGAATAAGAAGAGAAATTGAATCAGAAGAGCGATTGAATAAGAAGAGAGATTGAATAAGAAGAGCGATTGAATAAGAAGAGAGATTGAATAAGAAGAATAATTGAATAAGAAGATTGAATAAGACCAGCGATTGAATAAGACCAGACGATTGAATAAGAAAGGCGATTAAATAAAAAGAAGAGCGATTGAATAAGAAAAGCGATTGAAAAAAACAAAAAACTGACCAGGAAGAGTAAGTGAACAAATCAAAACAAACAAAAACACAACAACAACAACAACAACAAAAACCAAAAAAAACCAGGATGAAATCAGAGGAGAAATTGAACAAGACTCCTTGAACAAAAAGACTGAAAGAATAATACAGGTGGGAAATTTAACAACCAGAAGAAGATCCCCCCCCCCCCCCACCAACAAGAACAAGAAGAGAAAAAGGACACAGGGAATTGACTGTACAAGATCAATTGCTCAAGAAGAGCCCTTGAATTAGGACGAAGGATCTAACAAGACCAGCAACAATGAAAAAGAAGATTGGTTCAACAACAACAACAACAACAACAACAACAAACAACAACAACAACAACAAAAGAGCCTTAGAACAAACACGCGTGTACAAAAAAAAGAGCGTCAGATCAAACTTGTTTGAACAAAAAAAGAGTGTTAGACAAAGAGAAGCACTGAACACAAAAAAAGGATGAATCTTTAACACTATCCCAACCTTGATTAAAGAAGAGAACCCCTCTTTCCCCGTACAGGTGCACTGTGCTCATTGATTTGTACGCTTCTGTAACCCCAGCAGTGGGTGGTACACAGGGAAGGGTTAGTAGCTGGTCGGTTACCCTAGAGCTGTTTACCTGTAGGGAAAAGGTTTGAAAGATTTCGTGGAAGACTGAACAATTGTTGACAGCCAACACTGGAACAATTCAGCTAAAAGAGTGCTTGAACTTGAACTAGCAAGAGCAATGAATGCAAATAGAAGATATACGAAGATATGATACAAGATATAAGAAGGTATAATATTAGAAGATATATAAGAAGAGTATAAGGTACAGGAAGATATAATACAAGAAGGTAATAAAAGAAGAATATAACATATAAGAAGATATCATACGAAAATATACATAAGAAGAATATAAGGTGTAAGAAGATATAATACAAAAAGATATATAAGAAGGATAAGATATAAGAAGATATCGTACAAGAGGATGTATAAGAAGAATATAAGATGTAAGAAGATAATAATACAAGAAGGTAGTAATATAAGAAGAATATAACATATAAGAAGACATAATACAAATATATATATAATAAAAAAAACAATAATACAAAATACACTAAAGATCTCCTCCAAGACTTGAAACCACCCCACACACAAAACAAAAAAAACGATGTACAACAACCATAAACATTGAAAACAAACCCTAAAACAACAACAACAACAACAACAAAACCCACGGGTAACCTTCACCTTCACCTGTCCCGTAGTCCCCCCCCCCCCCCCCCCGACCGTAGGGGAAGCATGCACAACTGAAGATTTTGAAACCAGCTTCCTCCACTCCCCACGGTCCTCCTCCGCCCTCCTCCTCTCCTCGGTAGTAGGTCAGTAGGTCGTTGTTCCCTCCATAGTAGGTCAGTAGGTCGTTGTTCCCTCCATAGTAGGTCAGTAGGTCGTTGTTCCCTCCATAGTAGGTCAGTAGGTCGTTGTTCCCTCCATAGTAGGTCAGTAGGTCGTTGTTCCCTCCATAGTAGGTCAGTAGGTCGTTGTTCCCTCCATAGTAGGTCAGTAGGTCGTTGTTCCCTCCATAGTAGGTCAGTAGGTCGTTGTTCCCTCCATAGTAGGTCAGTAGGTCGTTGTTCCCTCCATAGTAGGTCAGTAGGTCGTTGTTCCCTCCATAGTAGGTCAGTAGGTCGTTGTTCCCTCCATAGTAGGTCAGTAGGTCGTTGTTCCCTCCATATAGGTCAGTAGGTCGTTGTTCCCTCCATAGTAGGTCAGTAGGTCGTTGTTCCCTCCATAGTAGGTCAGTAGGTCGTTGTTCCCTCCATAGTAGGTCAGTAGGTCGTTGTTCCCTCCATAGTAGGTCAGTAGGTCGTTGTTCCCTCCATAGTAGGTCAGTAGGTCGTTGTTCCCTCCATAGTAGGTCAGTAGGTCGTTGTTCCACCCGGACAGAACAAATCCCCCCCAAAAAAACAACAACAACAACAAAAAACAAACAAACTCAACAAAAACAAACATAAAACCAACAGCCCCCCCCCCCCCCCCCCAAACCACCCACCAGATCTACTACGATGCTGACGGATAGCGAGGACACGGACCCCTTCGCCCTAGGGACGAAT
>CM060348.1:29586324-29591324 GCA_030674155.1 Stramonita haemastoma
GAGCAGGAAATCCTCTCACTCGGTAGAGAAATCCTCCTTGTCCTCCAGCTGCGTAGACCCCAGACCCTCCGGGACGGCTGTGCCAGGGCAGAGCAAGGTGACGATTTTTGAAGCAGCGGCGGAAGAAATGACTGGAACTGATTCCTGTTGCTTGGACGACAGCAGGGAGTCCGTGTCCGTGTTTGGGCGGGATTTCCGTCTCCACCTCGGCCCCATTCCCGAAACTTCCAAATACGCGACGGCGTCCGAATCGTCCAGCAGCATCCACAACCTCAGAAACAAATCGAACTCCTCTTCAGCCCCTCTCAGCCCAGCGTTTAGCCGCCACAACTCCTCGCCCGTGGACATCACCCCCGCCCCCGTCCCCAGAATCCCCCTGAGAATGCTGACCGCGCAGCACCTGGTTCGCCAGCAGCTGAGCGAAAAGCAGCGCATGGAGGACATCAGGCTGGTGATCTCCCTGAAGGTGATCGTGGCGGCCTTCGTGGTGTGCTGGCTCCCCTTCTGCGTCACCGTCCTGGTGTCGGTGTTCAGGCGGAGCGCCCTGTCCCGCCCCGTAGAGATGTGCAGCCTGTTGCTGGGGTACGGCAACAGTTCCCTGAACCCCGTGCTCCACTGCCTCTTCAACAAGCAGCTGAAGGACGGCTACAAGAACCTGTGGCGCTCCGTCAGGTCTTGCTGCGGGGCCCGGAGAAAGAAGTAGAGCAGTCTGTGGAGGGCGTGGCATGCACACACCTGTCAAGTTTCCCCGCCCCCCCCCCCCCCCCCACCCCCCCACTTCAGCTCCTCCTCTCAGGAGCTAATTATCCCATCCTAGCCCTAGCCCAGATGTGGTCCAGCTGGTGCTATTTATTTATTTATTTATAGCAGGAGCTGACCCCACATGGACTGGGTAACAGCAGGAAGGAACACGCTAAATTTAGCACTCTTGCTTGACTAGAGGCCTTACTGAGTGATGTTGGATTTGTACACTGTGGGCATGGCGTCTGGGGTACGCCTCCTATAAAGTTCGGCCTGAACCTTTAAGTTCGTCACATTGTTTTGAGGCTTCAAGAATTGTAACATATTTGGGTGCCAGTTTGACGTGGCAGAAGCCCAAGCAGACCATCCGCTTTCTGGCTTCTGCCTAAGTCCTGATATCAGAGAAATCTGGAAAGGACTATAATTCGACTGAAACAAAAAACAAAGTTCGTCATGTGTTGAGGCTACTAAACAAAGTTTGGGATAACAGTAATGTCAGTTTGGAACAAAGAAAGAAAGAAATAAGTGTTGATGTGAATTTGGCCTGAACCTTTAGTCCTGTGTGTTAGAGCTGATAAGAACACCTGGAAAGGACAACAAAACCCACTTTTCGGAGGTGCTTGCACCCACACCAGTGCGCTTGTCCCTAAAGGCTGTAATGATTGCCATGAGGACGTTAAACTCACCCTTTTCCTTTAGTCATGTGTTGATGCTACTCAACCAAGTTTAGGATAACAGTAATGTCGGCATGTAGTTTGACGTGAGGAAACAAAAAGCGAGAATAAATGTTGATGTGACACAACAGAATAAATGCCAGGCGGGAGGGGGGGGGGGGATGAAATGAATTCAGAATAAATGATGTCGTGACAAAACCAACCTCAGAAATAAATTAATGCCAGGCAACCAGTTTCAGAATGAACGATGATGCACAACTGTGAATTTCCCCCACTTTTAACTTTGAACTACCCTCAGCTGCTATTCATTCCGCTAGTGCTGATTATAGCAAGAACTGACTGACCCCTTTTGGACTTAGTAAAAGGAAGAGGCTTGCTAATTTTAGCACTGGGCCCTAGATCGTTGACTGAGCTATGTTGGACTTGCATTCTGTGAATGTGACAAAGACCAACCTAAGAATAAATGCCACGCGTGTCAGCAGGATGAAATAAATTCAGACTAAATGATGACGTAACAAAACCAACCTCAGAATAAATGCCAGGCGTGTTTGACACTGATGAAATACATTCAGACTAATGATGACGTAACAAACCAACCTCAGAATAAATGCAGGCGTGTTTGACACGATGAAATAAATTCAAAATAAATGATGACGTGAACTAAATCAACCTCAGAATAAATGCCAGCGTGTTTGACAGATGAAATAAATTCAAAATAAATGATGAGTAACAAAATCAACCTCAGAATAAATGCCACGTGTGTTTGACACATGAAATAAATTCAGAATAAATGATGACGTAACAAAACCAACCTCAGAATAAATGCCACCGTGTATGACACGATAAAATAAATTCAGAATAAATGATGACATAACAAAATCACCTCAGAATAAATGCAAGGCGTGTTTGACAGATGAAATAATTTCAAAAAAATGATGACCTAACTAAACTCAACCTCAGAAAACGGTTGTTAGACAATGAAATGAATTAGAATAATGTGGACATAACTAAAACCGAATAAACCAGTGTTTTGCAGGATGTCATGAATTTGAGTAAATTGATGTTGAGTCAAACCAAACCTCAGAAACTGTAAAGAAAACGTGAGAAGGAATGTGGGCATTAAAAACCGATTTGCAATATTGATTATTTGACAGCAAATACTTCAAATTGATGTATTGATGTCTATTCTGCAAAAACATAAACAAAGCAAAGAAATTGAACATGTAAATGTCAATATATACCCGTTACGCAACCTTCAATAAAAGGGTTAACTGTACTATGAAGGAAATTAAATAAAACAAACTGGTATTCAACTTTCCATTCAACCGTCACTCTGTCACTATGCTTCGTAACTCACTGTTTTCTTGTTCAACTCTCTCTCTCTCTCTCTCTTCTCTCTCTCTCTTCTCTCTCTCTCTCTCTGTCTCTCTTATTTGTGGGCAGGTGAACCCACGCGCACACGTGGTGTGTGTGTGTGTGTGTTGTGGGGTGTGTGTGTGTGTGTGTGTTGGGGTGTGTGTGTTGTGTTTGTGTGTGTTGTGTGTGTGTGTGTGTGGTGTGAGTGAGAGTGTGTGTATGTTCGCGCGTGCGCACGCGTGTATATGCATGCACGCGCCTACGCGTAGTTTGCTCCAAACAAAATATCCTTTAAACCCAGTCTGAATCTGACAGAGGTAATGGCGCGAACATATTCCATGTTGCATTTATTTATTTTATTCTTTTATATCGAGGATAATGGAATAAGCAATCGTATACTTTATTTTTTAACATCCAATCCCCGTGTGTATGCAGTTTTGTAAATCTCATCTGTTCCCCCCGGCATACGATAGCCTACTCTTACGAAAAACGGAACAGGATTTAACGTGTGCGCAAGATGTTCTGCGTGCGTTCGCACACGGGCCTCGGTTTATAGTCTCACCCGAAAGACATTCGTAGAAGTGTCCTTTCTTTACTAGTCTGTTTCGTTTCTGCAAGGACACTATCTTCCCGTCATCTGTTCGTGTCAGTTTATGTGACAAATTTAATGGTGGAAGCCTCTATGTTATGGAAGATTTTCCGTTGAAGCTCGCTCCTTCAGTCTGGTTTCCATGGTTACCGATGTTGGAATTCACCACCACCGCCGTTTCCTCCACAAGGAAGTCGTGTACTGTTTCCTAGTAGAGGCCACAATCCCCATGGTAGAGGCCACAATCCCATGGTAGAGGCCACAGTCCCCATGGTAGAGGCCACAATCCCCATGGTAGAGGCCACAGTCCCCCATGGTAGAGGCCACAATCCCCATGGTAGAGGCCACAATCCCCATGGTATAGGCCACAATCCCCATAGTATAGGCCACAATCCCCATGGTATAGGCCACAATCCCCATGATATAGGCCACAATTAGCATAGTAGAGGCCACAATCCCCGGCACAGGCTTTGAAATCCTGGCTGTTTTTCTTGTCTGCTATTCACTTTGCAGGACACTTTGGCTTCCTTCGTGATGAGATTTGATACATCCATCTGCCATTTACCTCGAGGTTTTTTAATGTGTTTGTTTTTTAATTGCTTGTGCATTAACCTATGTTTTCTGCAGTTATTTGGGATTACATTTATCAGTGCGTTATAGTCTGAAAATGATACAGTTGCATCATTGAGCTGTGGTTTAGCTGTCTAGTTCTTGTTGGTTTAGTCGTCTCTTTTCGCTCATGTTTATCATGCCTTTGACTCTGCCTAGTCCAGCCTTTTGCTACATAGGAAAGAATAAATAAAATGTTGGTTTTGTACTGAATGAGGGTGTGATTCTAAACTGATTGGCTGTGGAAATTTGCATGGCCTGGTATCCGCATTCAGCGCTAGTGGTTTGTAAAAGGTTAAAAAAAAGAAAAAAAAAAAGGTAAAGGTGTCCCATAACCTAGGCGGTCGCAAGGGAGCGAGGCGTCAGAGACCTCAAGCTTCTCTAGGGGTCAGCATGTTGAGGGCAGTGGCGACCATCTCCTCTCCCTCGCTGCTTTACCTTCCCTGACCCTAAAGAGGGCAGGTACCCATTGACAGCTGGGTGAACTGTACTTGGTTTGTACTTCAGCTAAAATAATGGTCAGTTGGCATCCGTCAGTCTCAGAAGACTGTGGAGTTGCGCTCTAGACTCTAGAGCGCAAAGCCTGGGTAAGTAAGTATGGAGGGCAAGCTGTTACCCATGCAGCAGACCCCCCCCCCCCTCGCCTCCTCTCCACCCCACTGAAATGGTCCAATGGAAAGGCAATGACCGATACGAATGGTTCCAGTGCTGCCGCAGGAGCCGCCAGAACATTGCCATATTATACATATACAGCCCTGAACCGCCCTTGGGGGACACCAACTCCATAAATTTTCCCCAGGGATGGTGTCTTAACACGACACCTGTGTGCATGTCCAGCCAAGTGGACTGATACATCTGTAAAAAAAAAAAAAAAAAAAAAAAAAAAAAAGAAAAAAAAAAAAAAGAAAGAAAAGGAAAGAAATGAGGTGCGAACAATGAAAGTGGAACTGCGACATTTCCTTTTGGGTCCATTACAGAAGAATACCGATGGCTCAAACAAGCATCCTCAAACAAAGTTATAAACATGCACT
>CM060348.1:29596324-29601324 GCA_030674155.1 Stramonita haemastoma
GCGGCATAATTATTTTCATTATTGATCACCACTTGTGCGTTCTTGTAATAGAGACGGGATAGCTCAGTGGTCAGAGCGCTCGCTTTCCCCCAGCCAAGGTTAAACAGCATAGAGCATAGTTACCAATTGGATAGGTGACCGTTTGCGCGCCTTGGCTTCAGTACAGTCCACCAGCTGTAAATGGGTACCTGTCCCCCTTTAGGGTCAGGGAAGGTAAAGCAGCGAGGGAGAGGGGATGGGCGCCGCCCTCAATATGCTGGCCCGCTAGAGAAGCTGAGGTCTCTGATGCCTCGCTCCCCTACGACCAGATAGGTTATGGGACACCTTTACCTTTACTTTTAATAGAGACATTGCTAATGTTGACAAGACAATGGTAACTAGATACTGCACATAAAGCAGAGGGTAGCCTATAACGTTTCTTTTATCTTCTTTGAACTCCAGCCAAAAAAATGATAAGAGCACCAAGCACAGTTTTTGTAGCAGAGCAGGGTAGAGCTACATTACCTTTTATCTCTGTAACACACACATCCAGTAAGCCACTCAGTACGACCAGAACAGAAGCTACAGACATTGTGCAATTTATTATGAAGGCCAGGTATACACACAAATATATATATATATATATATATATATATATATATAATATATATATATATATATATATATATATACAGACAGATTAGAAGAGATTATGTGTGTTGAGGCAGGGGGGAGGAGGCATTACCAAGTATTTGCTTCTGGTTTATTTTTCCTCTCTCTCTCTCTTCTCCTCTCTCCTCCTACTAAAAATATAATAATAATATATATATATGAGAGAAGATGTCAGACATCTCCCCTCCCCTACCCCCAAAAACAAAAGTAAATAAAAAAAAAAAAAAAAAAAAAAAGGTAGCCGAAGGCGAAGTTTATCTAACCGAAGGTCAGAACCCCCCCCCCCCCCCCAAAAAAAAAAAAAAAACCAACAACCCCACCAAAAAAAACAACCCCACCACAAACAAACAAAAAACGAAACCAAAACAAAAAAATACAAAGAAAACCCCCCAGAAACAAACCCTCAAAGAAAAAACAAACAAACCAGGTACCAGTGTCTACCAGCTGTTACAACCGATAATGTTCTGGTTTCATAGACAGCACTGACAGCCGGTGAACTGGATTGCACTCACTAACAATGGGACACTGGCTTGTAATCTCGTCTGAAAAGATTCAACTCGCATGCACACGTACACACTTATGCACGCTCTCACGAACACACGCGTGTACGCGTGCTTGCGAGCACATACATTCTCTCTCTCTCTCTTTTCCCTCCTCTCTCTCTCTCTACACCCCACACCACTCTCACACCCACACACACACACACACACACACACACACACACACACACACACACACACACACACACACACAGAGTAAATGCCTTGTTTATTCAATATGCCATCCCGAAATACAATTTTGAGTATGACGCGTACACGCTCGCGCCCCCCACTTACACACACACCCACACAATACACCCACACAAATCCACACTCAACATTTTTAGGCATTGTGAATCAAACTCTGAAAACATTTTAGGCCTGTAAGTCTGTGCGTGCACGTGGTCGCGGTGTGTGTGTGTGTGCGTGTGTGTGTCACGTGTGATGTGCACGTGTATGCATGCACACATGCATGTGTGTGCGAGTGTATACGTGTGTATTAGTTATATGTGTGATTGTATACATTTGTTTTTTTCTTTTATATTATATTATTCTTTTATATATATATTTTTGTATCGAGTATAATGGAAGAGGCACTCATGTGCTTTTTTCATCAAGTCCCCGTGTGTATGCAGCTTTGTAAATCTTGTCATCTGCTCCCAAGTATACGTATGTGCATGTGTGCGGTTTTTTTTTGCACGCACTCATGTGCGTAGCTTGTGTGTGCTTATGCACCAGCAAAAACATGCAAAAAACAGCATGCTGCTGCAATCACAGTGATATGTATGTAACACGATCACCAAATTGATCGTGGAATGTAGAAAGTCAATAAGAAAAAAAAAAAAAGAAAAAGATAAAGAAATAGGAAAGCCACTAAAAGGAATGCTTTGAGACGCTACATAATTATGTAACAAAGCGGAATTATGTCATCTCCCATTTCTGGACAAGCACCTCTGGTGGGCACGATTAGACAAGTTAGGATTCACTCACCTTCACCTGTCCCGTAGTCCCGTGGACGGTGGGGGCACAACTGATGATGATCTGCAAGCTTCCTCCACTCCCCACGGTCCTCCGCAGTAGATCGTTCCACCCGAGGCCTGTCCACTCTCTGATGTTGTCTTCCCATCGTTTCCTCTGTCTGCCTCTTCGTCTCCCTCCCCTTACTGTTCCCTGTAGGACTGTCTTGGCAAGTCCAGATGTTCATGTGACGTGCCTGTACCACTTTAGCTTGCGTTTTTTTCAATGTAGTTAGGAGCTCTTCATATGGACTGATGGCATTCTTTATTCTAGTTTTCACTTCTTCATTAGTGATGTGATCTCTGTATGAAATGCCAAGGAGTTTGCGAAAGCATCTCATCTCTATTGCCTGTATCCTTCTTTCAATGTCTGCTATTATGGTCCATATTAGGATGTGGCCTCTAAAATCAGGCTGTATAATTACTACATAATAGGAGCTTTGGCTCGTGTAGCACTTCGGTACTTGCGCGGGCCAGTTCTCTCTCTCTCGTTGCTTTCAACAGAACTGTTCTATTTTTGGGGGTGACTCGAGGCACTGAAGTGAGATGACCTCCTGACCTCCTGTTCACAGTCCCTAAATCGGAGTATATCCGATGGGACTGTAATATAACTTCACCAACAACATGTACTACATTTCACCGTGAAGGCGAAGTGCATAGTTATAACCAGAGCGTTTTCAACCATCGCCCAATGAAACAGCCACGCACAGTCCACGAGTGTGTCCGGATTTAGAAACAACACCCACCCACCCTGCCACAAAGCTCTCATCCCATGGGAGATAATCTACTTACAGCCCCTCCCCCCTATCACACATAGAAATTTATATAACACTTCACCCGTTTTTGACTTTCAATATAATCTGTCGACCATGATTGAAATAGAACAACTACAATCACGTGAACCCAGCACGAGCATTTGATAACGGGCTTGATGATTAGTATCTCTGTTACTAATTTCAAACGATGTCTTGATACATAATTGAGCCATAATCACCCCCAATCACACACATTTGAAGTAACTTGGTAATTATTGAAGACACCACCCCCACTGTCATTTAAAATCAAGCCTGGCGAGGCCACCACCCTCAATCAGGCGGTCCCCAGGTGGCGGATAGGGGGTTCATTTATTTATTATTTATAAAAAAAATATTTTATTTTATCTTTTACATCGAGGATAATGGAATAAGCACTCATGTGCTTTTTTTTTATTTTTTTTTTTTACATCCAGTCCCCGTGTGTATGCCGTTTTGTAAATCTTGTCATCTGTCCCCACCGGCATACAATGGCCTACTCTGACGAAAAGCGCAACAGGATTTTAACGTGTACGCAGGATCTTCTACGTGCGTTCACACACGGGGCCTCGATTTATAGTATCATCCGAAGACTTTTCGGGAGTGGAGTCAGCACTGATGTTAACTCCAGGGAAAAAATCCCCCTCGAACGAGAATCGAACCCGGGTTGTCAAATTGCCAGCGGATTGTTCTGACTACTAGGCTGTCCCGTCCCCCTGTGTGTGTGTGTGTGTGTGTGTGTGTGTGTGTGTGTGTGTGTGTGTATGTTGGTGTGTGTATGTGTGTGTGTGTGTGTGTGTGTGTGTGTGTGTGTGTGTGTGTGTGTGTGAAGGGTTAGCTGCGAAAGTAGCCCCGGACCAACTGGCGATGTTCCTACCAGGACGGGGCGGGACAGCAGGTGGCTCTGTTGTCTCCATAAAATATCCCATAAATGACCTATGACGGGAACATCACTCGATCCAGAGCCGCGGTAAAAGCTCTGCCCCCTGGGCTCCCAGGGTAACAGGAGATTAAGGGTGGGTGACCCTGACAGAAACCTGGAGGGCTGAAGTCAGCTGTATCGCGCCTAAGGCGCCCTCTAACAAATCACGATCCCATGCAAAAAAAAAAAAACAAACCCAAACAAAACCCAACAACCCCCCCAAAAAAAAACAACAACAACAAAACAAACAAAAAAAAACAACAACCCCCCCCCCCCCCAACAAACAAACACAGCATGAAGACATTTCAAATCACAAGAATTTGTTGTACCATGATTGAAGTGAACAGAATCACCACACACTATACAATTCAGCGCAACCATGTTGAGAAAGATGCAATGTAATCCCATATTATTATGATTACTGCTATTATTATCATCATTATCATCACATCCACAAATCTAATACAACCTCAGGTCAGTAATTGAAAAAGAAACCTCACGAGTCATATCAATTCAGTACAAACTTCTTGATAATGACTGAATATAACAACCACAATCGAAAAACATTCAGTGCAGCATCATATCATCATTAAACATGATTCTCTACCCCCCCCCCCCCCCCCTTCACAAAAGAGCAATACAACTTTGTGATAATGATTCAACACAACCATTGCATTCTCACACATATTCAGTCAGCAAAACGTCTTCATAATGATAACAATAATGATAATGATAATAGTGATGATAATGATGATGATGATGATGACGACGACAGTAACGACGATGATGCCCGATAATGATGATGATGATAATATCAAAAATAAATTTAAAAAAAATGATAATGATAATAACGATGATGACAATATAATAATGACAATATAATGATAATAATGATAACAACAACAATAATAATAACAATAATAATGATATGAATATAATAATAATAGTAGTAAAAACAATAATAAAATAACATAATATATGAAATTTATTGTAACACCATACCTTGCAAAAAAACCACACAAATCAAAGCGCTTGCACTCAACCTATAATGATAAACCAGATCTCCAAATTTGATAATTAT
>CM060348.1:29606324-29616324 GCA_030674155.1 Stramonita haemastoma
ATTATACAGATAAATATATAATATATATATATATATATATATATATATTATACACACATACACACACACACACACATATATATATATATATATATATATATATATATATATAATATATATATATATATATATACATACATACACACACACATACATACATACACACACATATATACACACACAAACACACACACATTCACACACACACACACACACACAACCACACACAACACACACACACACACACAATATATATATATAAATATATATATATATATATATATATATATATATAATATATATATATATAATATGTGTGTGTGTGTGTGTGTGTGTGTGTGTGTGTGTATACATACACACATGCAGAAGATCAAGTAGGCACATCAAAGATCCCATAATTCATGTCAGCGTTCAGTGTGAGTTACAGAAACACAAACATACCCAGCACAACTCCCCGAAGTCGGAATGTGGCTACCTTCATAGAGGGGGTAAAAGAAAACGGCGGCCTAGTTCCCGTCTACACAAAATCTCAGCATCAGTAAACCTCGGAGCTCTAGCCAAGGAGCGAACAACCCCCCACCTCCCCCCCCTCCCACCACCGAAAAAAAACCAACAACAAAAAAAAACAACCCCCTTCCCAAACAACCCCCCCCCAAAAAAAACACACACAAAAAAAACAAACCCAAAACAAACCACAACACCCCCGTACAATATCATTCATACTGCATTACCCCCGTACAATATCATTCATACTGCATTACCCCTGTACAATATCATTCACACTGCATTACCCCCGTACAATATCATTCATACTGCATTACCCCCGTACAATATCATTCATACTGCATTACCCCCGTACAATATCATTCATACTGCATTACCCCCGTACAATATCATTCATACTGCATTACCCCCGTACAATATCATTCATACTGCATCCCGACAATTCATCTATGCATTACCCCGTACAATATCATTCATACTGCATCCGTACAATCATTACTGCATTACCCCGTACAATATCATTCATACTGCATTACACCGTACAATACACATACTGCACTACACTACACTACACTACACTACACTACACAACTACACTACACTACACTACACTACACTACACTACATTATAGTATCAGAGACTGTATAAGCTACGCTGAGATATAAATGAGGAGCTTCGGGGCGGTTAGCGCGTGCGCTATAGCTGTACTGACTGAGAGCGCGCTAATGCTCGGCCGGCCGAGTTCGACAAGGCTTTCAGCAGCTGGGGTGGGAACCAGTGTGGTGACTGGTCGGCTTCAGTGGTGGTACATAGTCATAATGCAATCGTTGCACTGGCAGTAAAATGTGTTTTTATTTCTACAGTCCAAAACAAACAAATTTTATACAGAACTGTGTTGCATACAGAGAAATTGATACAAAAAATTTGCAGATACCGAAAATGAAAACTCTCTCTCCCTGTCTCTCTCAATCTCCTTTTTTAACGCATGATTTTAACAGCTATAAAATCTACTCTTTAAAGTACTCTCTCTCTCTCTCTCTCTCTCTCTCTCTCTCTCTCTCTCTCTCTCTCTCATCTCTCCTCTCTCTCTCTCTCTCTCCCTACATGACTGATTTACTCAACTACTTAATAGCTTGTTATTAACTGTTATAAAGAGTCTGGCACATCAGACCAGAATTGTGGTTAAGCACGGTACTGAAGGTTGGAGAGAGACCAATTTACCAGATATTCTCTAGTATTCATACCTTCTCCTTTATTCATAAAAATAGCATTCTTGACAGCTTAGATTAATTTCTATGTCGAGAGTTAAAAATGTTTTTGACTTTTGTGAATTTGTGCCCAAAATTTAGTGTAATTTACGAGTAAACAGGTGTTTTAAAACAGTAGTTACAACAGTCATCAGTGTATGTAGTGCCGGTGTAACACGCTCAAAACACTACCGTGCAATAAAGACAATTGTAGTGGTTTTGGCGTAAGGCTTTCATGCCATAACCGCTACCGTAGTGACTTTTGCACATGCTGTAAACACTACCTTAGTGACTTTGGCGTGCGCTATGAACACTATCTCTAAGCTAAAACACTATCGCTTACAAACACTTTTTTATATATCAAAATACTAAGAAGGAGGGTGGCAGGATGCTTAAGGAGTTCGCTTGCCAACAAGTAAATCATGAAGTCCTGGGTTCGATTCCCAGCCTCGCGTAGGAGGCCTAGCCAGAAATATGGCGTGTAGGCCTTGCTATAAACACTACTGATAGTACTGTCAGCGTTGCCAAAATGACTAGGGTAGTGTTTCTTGTGTAGAGGGGTTTTGGCTTATTACACCAGCTTTCCACGCGTCCATGCCTCTGACAGGCCAGCTGCCAGCGTGGTGGCGCCTAGGCCTATCTCAGCGTAGCTTATACAGTGTCTGATAGTGTCATGACTCACCTGCCACAACCAGCACAACAAACTCAATAATGCCCAGGTAATCAGCAGCTGTCACCAGCAGCAGCATGTTCAGGAAACAGGACAGGGCAGGTACATAGGGCACACCGGGTACCTGATCAACACACACACACACACATGTATACACACACACAAAACACACACACATATATACACAAAACACACAACACATACACCACAATACACACACACACAAACACCACACAACACACACACACACACACACACACACACACACACACACACACACACACACACACACACCACAAACACACAAAATACACACAACACACACACACACACAAATATACACACAAATGCACACAAATACACACACACACACACACACACACACACACACACACACACACACACACACCACACACACAACACAATACACTGTAGGACATTTCTGACAAAATAATATGTGATTGTAGGTAGGTAGAGAAAACCAGACAGACCTGATTAAAAAAAAAAAAAAATGTATACCTTATTATATATATGACTTTCTGATGGAAGGAAGATGAAGGATCACATTTTAAAGTGCAAAAATATACATTAAAAATGCCACATCGGGCAAATATCACTACCAAAAATACACCCTGTGCCCACCCCATGTTTAAATATCACTACCTGGTTGTCAGAACAACCCCCCACCCCCCACCCCCCTACCACATACAAGCAAAATGTCATATAATGAAAACAGAATATTTTCACAAAGACTTGCTGAAACAAAAAAAATAGGCAGGAGAGTGGACTGAGAAGGCAGAAAATGAGCAAGGACAGATGACAGAAAGGTAAAAAAAGAAAAACAGAAACAAAGAGAGAGAGATAGAAAAGAGGACATTTCTAGCACAGACTTCTTAGAAGGTAGGGATCCAATTTCCCTGGAAGAGCCCCCAGAATCCCCACGGTCAGTCCCTAACTCGGACATTTCCACTGGGACGTTAATCTAACCACAACAGTAATTTATTTGAATACCACTTTACGTCACGGCAGATTCCTCCGCGTGAAATTCAGGCTGTTCTCCCTCCCCGGGGAGAAAGAGCGCATCGCCACAAGCGCAGCGCCTACCCATTTTTTTTTCTTTTTTTCCCTGTCTGCAACTGTATATGTTTCCCAATTAGAGAGGCTTTTTTTCTGAAGAACTTTACCTGGGACAACCCCCTTGTTGCCGTGGGTTCTGTTACGTGCGCTAAATAATGACGTGTAACACATGGGACCTCGGTTTATCGGTTCAACCGAAAGATAAGCGCCCAGACCACCACTCATGGTCTAATGGATGGGGAAAAGTTTTGGGCCCAAACGGGATTCGAACCACCACACACTCCGACCCACCCAGACTTTTCGCTTTCTAGGCAAGGCGCGTCACCAACTAGATCACCGATCCATGGAAAATTGAAGGGGGGGGGGGGGGAGCATAAAAAAGACCCGAAACACTGCATAACACCATGTTCAAAGGGGCAGACTATATGGCTGCACACAATAATCAATAACTACTTCTTTCGGGATGTAAAGGAAGGATGAACATAAACTAAGCAATAACAGAAAGAAGAACTTGTATATTAGATATATATATATATATCAAAAGAATATATAGAAGTATATTAACCAACTAACCAGCTGATGACTAGCAGGAGACGTCAGTTAAAAAAAAAGAAAGAAGTAATTTACACAAACACAGACAGTCAGACAGACAGAGGACAGACAGACGACAGAAACAACACACACACACACAGACATACACAAAACACACATACAAGGGGACTTGATGTAAAAAAAAAAAAAAAGCAAAAAAAAAAAGCAAAAAAAAAAAAAAGCAAATGAGTGCTTATTCAACTGTCCTCGAAATAAAAAGAAAAAAGAAGAAAAATAAAATAGATGAAGTAAACACACACAAATGCGCGCACGCACGCAGGTATGTAGGCAGATAGACATAATTATAGATAAATACTACAGACGGGCATACCGACAGACAGACCAAGACAGACAGACAAGACACCTAGATAGATAGAGAGATAGATAGAGAGCGATAGAGAGAGATAGATTGAGAGAGAAGAGAAAGAGAGAGAAAGAGAGAGAGAAGAGAGAGAGAGAGAGAGAGAGAGAGAGAGAGAGAGAGAGAGATGAGAGAGAGAGAGAGAGAGAGAGAGAAGAGAAGAAGAGAGACAGAGAAGAGCAGAGAGGAAGGAGGAGGGAGGGAGTGAGTAGAAGAGAGAGAGAGAGAGAGAGAGAGAGAGAGAGAGAGAGAGAGAGAGAGAGAGAGAGAGAGAGAGAGAGAGAGAGAGAGGAGAGAGAGAAGAGAGAGAAGAGAGAGAGAGAGAGAGAGAGAGAGAGAGAGAGAGAGAGAGAGAGAGAGAGAGAGAGAGAAGAAGAAGACAGAAGAAGACAGACAGAAGACAGACAGACCGACAGATAGACAGATCGACTGGCCGACAGATATGCAGGAGAGAAACATGACAAACATATGTAGAGGCATGCTTTGACTATGCACTCTCCTGAAAAGAACAACCCAAAATTCATGCACAGTTTTGAGCAGAACAATAGAACACAATATTATTGACTATAATACACAAGGCGCTACAACATACTACAATACAACACAACACAATACAATACTTATTGACTATAATTAATACACAACGCGCTACAACATACTACAATAGAACACAACACAACACAATATTATTGACTATAATTAATACACAACGCGCTACAACATACTACAACACAACACAATATTATTGACTATAATTCATACACAAGGCGCTACAACATCTACATACACAACACAAACCACAACACAACACAATCAAACCCACCACAAAGCACCTCCCCCCCACCCCCCCCACCTCCCACACACACCTCTCTCTCTATCCACCAGCAGCACTCACCTTGAAACCCTCATGCCTCCCGGGACCACAGCGTTTCCTCAACACCTCACAGAGGAAGATGACGATGATGACGATGACTGTGGTGCTGACGACGGCCAGCAGCTTCAGCCTCTGCAGGTCCTGCCAGGCCAGTCCCAGCTGCAGGGACAGCGTGGCCAGCAGGGTCACCAGCAGAACCAGGCATCTCGGGGTCGTCAGCGTCCTGAAGAACTCCGCCATCATCCGGTCAAAGCAGCCCGCTTTGCTGCTGCTGCTGCTGCTGCCGCCAGTCCCTCCCGTGTCTGCAATCATCGTGGACATGCTCTGGGAGGAGGACTCTTCAGACACATGGGATTCGTCAGCGAGTTCGCCGTTGACGGGGTCGACGTTGCGGTTCCTTAACGAAGACAGTGTTCCGTTCTCGCTCTGGGAGAACTCGGAGCTCGTTCCCTGACTCACGTCCACGAGCACGGCGTCATTGTCTTGACTGCAATCCGTGGCCGGTTCCCAAGACGCTCCTTTGAGGGCTGAAGATGGAAGCTGTACAGATTTCTGAGGGCTTTGGACGTGAGCTCCGAACCCTAAGTCTCCGTCTCGGATGTAGGAAAAGGAGGCAGCGACCTGAGGAGTTCGGGAGGGCGTCTGCCCCGGAGAACCATCGTCCACCACACTCTCGCTCTCTTCTCCGTTGACGGAGGAACATCCAGCGTGTCTCTGGCTCAACTCAGAACCGTGCCGGGGTTCGCTTCTCGAGAGACCGCTCGGCACTGCCGAGTCTTTCGGGTCTTCGTCAGAGTCTGTGTAAGTCCGGACGTCCCGGGTTGGTGACGCCGCCGCCGCTTTCTGGACGTCCTGGGCTCGAAGGTTGATGAGCGCGGGCGCGAGGACAATGTACTGGAAGAGCATGCACAGCACGCTGAAGCGGACCAGGTCTTTGAGCTCCAGGAGGAGGGAGATGACGCTGACCATGACCCCGCACACCACCACCCCCAACAGAGGCACTTTGGTCGCGGGGCTGATGTAGGCGAAGCTCTGGAACAGCAAACCGTCCTGAGCCATGCGGTAAAAGATCCTGGACTGCGCGTACAGCGACATCAGGCTGAGGTTGGTCATGGCGATCACGGGGCCGACGGTGACGATAATCCGGGCCCACGTGATGCCCTGGTACGCGAAGGCTGACGGGATGGGAGCGCGGAGGTCGATGTCCGTGTAGGGGATCAAACACACCGTGCCCACCGCCGCGCCGCAATACACCACCGTCACGATCAACAGCTCGATCAGGATGGCTCTGGGCACAGACTTCACGGGGTCTTTCGCCTCTTCCGCAGAAATGCAGATGCTGTCGTACCCGTTGAAAGCGAAGAAGGCGGCCGAGGCCCCCGTGACCACCCCGCCCACGCCGTACGGCAGAAACCCTCCCTTGTCGGCGTCAACCAGCCGCTGCACATCCCCGGCCACGAACCCCGCCACCGCCACGAAGACCAGGACCCCTGTGGTCAGCAGGGCCAGGACGCTGTTGACGAGCGAGGAGCACTGGATGTTGCAGGACACCACCACCGTCAAGCAGCAGGAAGAAGGTGAAGGCCATCCAGTCCAGAGAGCGGGCGAAGGGTGGGCCGATGTGCAGCTGGCCCACTCTGTCGTCGAAGAAGGCCTGGATGGAGTTGTTGAAGAGGGAGTCCACGAACCCGCTCCACGCTCGCGCGCCCGTCGCCGCTGAGCAGGTCAGGGCTGGACATTTTTTAGGTCAGTCATCGTCCATTCCATCATTGTTGTTTATAGTTCTAGAAAGGGTCCAAGTCATTGTTGTTTATAGTTCTAGAAAGGGTCCTAGTCATTGTCATTATTGTTTATAGTTCTAGAAAGGGTCCTAGTCATTGTCATTATTGTTTATAGTTCTAGAAAGGGTCAATAATTGTCATTATTGTTTATAGTTCTAGAAAGGGTTTAGTCATTGTCATTGTTGTTTACAGTTCTAGAAAGGGTCCTAGTCATTGTCATTATTGTTTATAGTTCTAGAAAGGGTCATAATCATTGTCATTATTGTTTATAGTTTTAAAAAGGGTCCTAGTCATTGTCATTGTTGTTTATAGTTCTAGAAAGGGTCCTAGTCATTGTCATTATTGTTTATAGTTCTAGAAAGGGTCATAATCATTGTCATTATTGTTTATAGTTCTAGAAAGGGTCCTAGTCATTGTCATTGTTGTTTATAGTTCTAGAAAGGGTCCTAGTCATTGTCATTGTTGTTTATAGTTCTAGAAAGGGTCCTAGTCATTGTCATTGTTGTTTATAGTTCTAGAAAGGGTCTAGTCATTGTCATTGTTGTTTATAGTTCTAGAAAGGGTCTAGTCATTGTCATTGTTGTTTATAGTTCTAGAAAGGGTCTAGTCATTATCATTGTGTTTATAGTTCTAGAAAGGTCCTAGTCATTTTCATTGTTGTTTATAGTTCTAGAAAGGGTCTAGTCATTGTCATTGTTGTTTTATAGTTCTAGAAAGGGTCCTAGTCATTATTGTTTATAGTCTGAGAGGGTCATAGTCATTATACTTTATAGTCATTGTTGTTTATAGTCTAGAAAGGTCATTGTCATTATTGTATAGTCTGAGAGGGTCATAGTCATTATAGTCATTATTGTTTATAGTCTAGAAAGGGTCATTGTCATTATTGTTTATAGTTCTAGACAGGGTCATAATCATATCATTATCGTTTATAGCCTGGGATGGTAAAAATCATTATCATTATCGGTTATAATCTGAAAGGGTCATATCATAATCATTATTGTTTATAGTCTGAAAGGTGATAATCATTATCATTATCGTTTCTATTCTAGAAGGTTATAATCATTGTCATTATCGTTATAGTCGGTTAATGTTATAGTCTGGAAGGTTATAGTCATTGTCATCATCGTTTATAGTCTAGGTCAAAATCATTATCGTTTACACACACACACACACACACACACACACACACACACACACACACACACACACACACACACACACACAACACACACACCAACACCACACACAACACACACACACACGCACGCAAACACACACACACACAACACAACACACACAAACACACACACACACACACACACCACACACACACGCACACGCACACGCACACACACACACACACACATTACTGAGAGTGAACAGACCTTAAACTGAAGACAAAAACAACAACAGCAACACACACACATACACACAAACACACATACACAAATTCCTACCCCCCCCCCCCACAAACACACAACTCACAAACACTACACCCACCCACACACGCCCACACACACACACATACCCACCACACCACCTACACCCCGCCGCCACCACCACACACACACTACACCACCGCGCCCCCGCCACACACACACACACACACCACACACACACACTCACACAACACCTAACCCCACACCCCACCACACCCACCACAACACACACTCTACATCCCCCTCCCCCCTACACATACACACACACCAACATACATACCCCCTCCCCCCCCACCTCTACACACCCTTCCTACCCCCCCCCCCCCACCCACACCACACACACTTACAAAACAGCCCCATCCAGCCCATGAGAAAGGCAGCCAGCTCCCCTACAGACTTGTACATGTAGGTGTAGGCCCCCCCAGTGTGGGGGATGTAAGATCCGAACTCCGCGAAAATCACAGCGTTGATCAGCACCACTAGGCCCGCCACCAGAAAGGACAACACCACACCAGGACCTGACAACAACAACAACAACAACAATAATGATTGTCTTCATGTCCGCATTAAAAAAAAAAAAAGGTCAACGGTAAAAGGTGTTTCCCATAACCTATGTGGGGTGCGAGGTATCAGAGACCTCAGCTTCTCTAGGGGGCCAGTATATTGAGGGTGGTAGCGCCCATCTCCTCTCCTCTCTCTCTCTTCTCTCTCTCTCTCTCTCCTCTCTCTCTCTCTCTCTCTCTCCTCTCTCTCTCTCTCTCTCTCGCTGCTTTATCTTCCCTGACCCTAAAGAGGGCAGGTGCGCAGTGACCTACATGAGGGGGCAGCAGAGAGACATCCAGAGTCATGAACTGGATGTGGGCCGGCCTCCCTAGAGTGTAAGGAAGATTAAAGGCCCGAAACACTTGTTTGAAGGGGGCTTCTCCTCTGAGGACTCTCTGCTGCCATGCTCTACGCGAGTTTCTTACCACTTGACAGTGGGTGAACTTGGGGGTACTGTACTGAAGCCAAGGTGCGCAAACGGTCACCCATCCACTTGGTAACCACGCTCGATGCTGCATAACCTTAGCTCGATTGCTCTGACTTATTATTTTCACTACTGTGTTATTATTGTTATTTTATTATCATATATTTTCTTTAATTCCTTTTGTTGTTGTTGTGTTTTCATGAGTTGTAACAATGTTGTAGCTAGGTTTTTCTTGGTTGTACCTGCTGTTGGCTTGCTGTTTTTTTTTCATTAAAAAAAAAATATTTTTAGTTTGTCTATTCTTTGTTTAAGTGGTTTGTTTATGCTTATTTTATTTTTTTTTTGGGGGGGGGGGGGGGGTTTATTTTGTTTTTGTTTTCGTTTTTTTTTTTTTCTAGATAGATGGCTTGATGAAAAAAAAGCAAATTTTTGCTTACTCAATGTACCATCTGGAAATAAAATTTTGATTGGATTGATTTGATTTGATT
>CM060348.1:29623824-29626324 GCA_030674155.1 Stramonita haemastoma
ACTATCTGAACTTGTTAACACATAAAATGTAGTGTCCCATAGCCTATGTGGTCGGAGGGGAGCGAGGCGTCAGAGACCTCAGCTTCTCCAGGGACCAGCATATTGAGGGCGGCGCCCATCTCCTCTCTCCCTCGCTGCTTTACCTTCCCTGACCCTAAAGAGGGCAGGTACCCATTGACAGCTGGGTGAACTGGGGAACTGTACTGAAGCCAAGGCGCGCAAACGGTCACCCATCCAACTGGAATCCACGCTCGATGCTGCTTAACCTTAGCTTGGGGGGAAGGGAATACTTTAACTCTGACACCGGAGCTATCCCGTCCCCCTTTTAAAAAAAAATTATTATTTTTTTTATTCTTTTATATCCAGGATAATGGAATAAGCACCTCTTGTGCTTTTTTTTTTTTTTACATCCAGTCCCGGTGTGTATGCAGTTTTGTAAATCTCATCTGTTTCCACCGGCACACGATGGCCTACTCTTACGAAAAGCGGAACAGGATTTAACGTGTGCCCAAGATGTTCTTCGTGCGTTCGCACACGAGGCCTGGGTTTAAAGTCTCATCCGAAGGACTAACACATAACACCATTTTAACGCAGGTCTAACACATAACACCATTTTAACGCAGGTCTAACACATAACACCATTTTAACGCAGGTCTAACACATAAACACCATTTTAACGCAGGTCTAAACACATAACACCATTTTAACGCAGGTCTAACACATAACACCATTTTAACGCAGGTCTAACACATAACACCATTTTAACGCAGGTCTAACACATAACACCATTTTAACGCAGGTCTAACACATAACACCATTTTAACGCAGGTCTAACACATAACACCATTTTAACGCAGGTCTAACACATAACACCATTTTAACGCAGGTCTAACACATAACACCATTTTAACGCAGGTCTAACACATAAACACCATTTTAACGCAGGTCTAAACACATAACACCATTTTTAACGCAGGTCTTGGTGCTTACTTAGCCTCCAAGAACTCACTGACAAAAAAACACACACACACAAACAACAACAACAAAACATGGCCATGCCAACACTTAGCTGCAAGCCTCGACACTCACCAGATATTTATTATCAATAACTGACACGGCTTTTGGATCGGGGCCACGAAAGGGTTAAAAGCATTTTAACTTAAATAGACTGGTATCACATGGCTTTCCACTAATGTTTATTTGATAACAACAACCAAAAAAAAAAAAAAAAAAAAAAAAAACCCTCTCCCGTATGCTAATATACAATAATCCGCTTGTCAGAACAGGTGTTTTTTTCCTTTTGAACAGAGGTCTGTATGCTGCAACAGATTGCTATGACTTTTCTTTTGCCCTGTGCAAATAATAAAAAAAATTATGAACTATGCTTTTATGTATGTGTGTGTGTGTGTGGGGGGGGGGGGGGGTGAGTGTGTGTGTGTGTGCGCGCGCGGCGCGCGAGTGTGTGTGTGTGTGTGTGTGTGTGTGTGTGTGTGTGTGTGTGTGTGTGTGTGTGTGTTCGCCTAATATATTAGACAGGAGCTAATTGAAAAGTATTCTTTACTTCTCTGATAGGTACTAAAATGACGGCAGGTTTTACTGTTGGTGACGCGTTTTCAATTATAACGTCACCGGTACCAATCCCCCTCCCCTACCCCCCCCCCCCCCCTCTCTCTCTTTCTCTCTCTCCAACAGCAAAACCACCACACACACACACACGCACACACACACAAACACACACACACACACACTCTCTCTCTCTCTCTCCAATTGGGGGCCAACAGCAACAACCACCACACAGACACACAGAGACACAGACACAGACACAGACACACAGAGACACAGACACAGACACAGACACACAGAGACACAGACACAGACACACAGAGACACAGACACAGACACACAGAGACACAGACACAGACACACAGAGACACAGACACAGACACAGACACACAGAGACACAGACACAGACACAGACACACAGACACAGACACAGACACACAGAGACACAGACACAGACACACAGAGACACAGACACAGACACACAGAGACACAGACACAGACACACAGACACAGACACAGACACACACACGCACACACACACACTCTCTCTCTCTCTCTCTCTCCAACAGCAACAACAACCACACACACACACACACACACACACACACACACACACACACACACACACAACCACACACCACACAGAGGACCACACGCAACTTTTCACATATCCGTCATGCTCTCTCTCTCTCTCTCTCTCTCTCTCTCTCTCTCTCTCTCTCTCTCTCTCTCTCTCTCTCTCTCTCTCTCTCTCTCCTCTCTTTCCAACAGCAACAACACACACACACACACACACACACACACAACACACACACACACACACGGACACAGGACCACACGCAACTTTTCAAATATCCGTCATGCTCTCTCTCTCTCTCTCTCTCTCTTCTCTCTCTCTCTCTCTCTCTCTCTCTCTCTCTCTCTCTCTCTCTCTCTC
>CM060348.1:29631324-29636324 GCA_030674155.1 Stramonita haemastoma
AACGTTCATCTGCAGTATAACATAACTTTCTCTTTTCATTAAAAAATTAAAATGCTGTAAGATTTCCAACCAAGCATTAAGATTTTACACCCATTTCTTAGTAATCATCAACAGCTTGTTGAAACTGGGCCTAGAAGATCCACCTTATTACCTGGAAATATGGATTACCACAGGGATCATATTAGAACCACTTCTTTTCTCTATCTCTAATATTAACAACCTACCTCTGCATATTCATTGTTTATGTCAAATATTTGTTGATGATACATCAATTCAATGTAACAGTGGTCCAAACCAGCTTGTGAGTGATATGCAGGCAGATATGGATAAACTTATTAAATAGAACTCAATCATATGTCTCTTATTTCAAACAAAACAAAGTGTATGTTTATAACCACTAGGCAAAAAAGAAACTGCATCCTCCAAAGACGCCACCACAAAACCAGTCCATCACAAAATGACAAACAAACAGCATTAAAACCTCAAAACATTCTTAAACTCTATCAATTTCTTTAAAAGACAATGTACACATGTGAATGACAGCAAATTAATTTTCAAAAAATACTGCACACCTTATGAATTTTGAGAGACAGGAGAACTTTTCGAGATTTAACATTTCATCAGCCATCAAAATTTATAACTGACAAGGGTTGAAGAAAATGCTGAAGATTAAAATCTTGTTGTAAATTTATAAAGTGGGGACAATCCATTATAAATAATAAATTCATCTCCTAAAACAGATGTATTTTGAACACATTCTTTATTCCTGTGGTATGTTATGGAAATGTCCTATCCTCATTTGGAAGCTTGTGACAACTACAACGAATTTTTTTTTTATAAAAGCGTAAACATATATATCTGGTAGACAAGTTATATATTTTTCTTTACCAAAGTCGATCTTCAAATTTCTGTAATAAAGGTGTCTTCTATTATCCCACGGCTCACTTCTCCATTCATTAACAAAATTTTCTATTAGGAAGGCTTTGATATGGGAATTTTTAACTTTGATATGTGAACTTTTAAATACTTGAAGAAAATTAATACTTGAACATAACTGTCTCTCCCACAAAGTCAAATCCCCTTTTCACTAAGATTTTTAAAAAAATCATATTAGCCATGCTGATTGAATCAAGTATTTGTCAAGTAAATCTTTCATCATCTGTAAACACTTGATGGCAGCTTTTTCTACTGGAAGTGGAGCAGCTGCATCCAGAAAGGCACCCTTCCAACAGAGACCAAACCAGACAAGGGAATCTGCTCCTTTCTCCATATACTAACCCTCTAAGTCTGAACCCGGATTTGCCGGGATGGGATTGAATAATTGCCCTCTCTGAATCCTGATTTGCCGGGATTTACACACATAGATTTCCATCAGGCTGTGATCATCACTAATTGCTACCACATGTCAAAGCTCTATCAGGCTAGAATTAGAAGCCCTGCTGAGAATCTGGAAGTAATTGTAGCTGATGGTATGCACTTAAAAGGAGGAAAAGGCTAGCAAGCATGTGTGCCTGACCTGATTTTGTGATGGAATGCGAAATTAGGGGGCAGTTTGTGGTCAGAGAATCTGAATGCAAGAGGGTTAAAGGAAAACTATATTTTAAAACCTTTAACTGAAACATGAAATTATTGCTATATTTTCATACCCCCAAATTTCATATCCATACAACAAAACAAGTACAACAATTTTATGGAATAAATCAATTGCCACATGTGTATGTAGTTCTATTTTCTGTGCAGTCCTTATCTAGCTAAACGTGACTTTAGCAGGTTTATCATAAGCATTTTTCATGCATTACATTTTCACATGCCCATAATTTTACATCAATACAATAAAACACATACAAATATTTTATGTGTACATAGTTCTTTTTGCCATGCAGTCCTTATCAATTAAACATGACTTAAGTAGCTTTATCATAAGCATTTGTCTTGCATTTTGCAAAACTACCACTGCTACTGAAGTTGATTCCTAAATATTTAAAACTGTTAAGAACTTCAAGGGCTTTTTCTGCTATTTTACATAATTATTATGCTTTTCTGTTAGTTTACATAATTATTACGAGATCTATTGTAGTCATAATTTTGGTTTTCACTAGATTAACAAGTTCCTAAAGAGAACAGTAAGTATTGAAGATGTCCAAAGCATCTTGTAACCCTTCTTTGTATAGAGAATAAAATGGTATCATTGGCATAAAGTAAAAGTTTTACACAACTGGTTAACATTTTGCCATGAGATGAAAGTTTAATATGCAGTGTTAAGCAATTTCTGATAAATATTGTTCCAAATCATTCAGAAAGTGTGTGTGTGTGGTGTGTGTGTGTGTGTGTGTTGTGTGTGTGTGTGTGTGTGTGTGTGTGTGTGTGTGTGTGTGTGTGTGTGTGTGTGTGTGTGTGCTACTTGATATCAATATTGCTTCCCTTTCACAGGCTTCATATCCTTTTAAAGAGTTGTGCCCTTTTAATTGTTTGCAGTTGCTTTGTAGTCCAGATGAAAAGTTCCATCTGATGGAAATGAAGCAGTAGTTTTGATATGAAATTGTAGACTTACTGTTGACCTGTGTGAATGAAGTACAAGGCGAAAGTAAATGATTGTAGACATAAATGTTTTTCAATTTGTGAACATAGAGTAAAAGACACCTTTGGAATTTGAACTTGTTGGTTTAATGATAAGGTGTAAAACTTTGAAGGTAGCAGTTAAGCTGTGAGTTAGAATTGCAAATCTGTAGGGGTATCTGCCCCTAACTTCTAATGCTCCGAGCTTTGGAGTGATGTGTTGTCTATCTTCCCATGTTTGTCCTATGGAGAAGCATAGGGGGGAAGGGGGGTGGGGGAGGGGTGGGGTGGGGGAGGGGGTGGGTGGGGGAGGGGGTGGGTGGGGGAGGGGGTGGGGGGTGGGTGGGGGAGTAAGGTAGTAAGGTAGTAAGGAGGAGGTAGGGAAATGGGGGAGGGTGGGTGGGTGGGGGGGAGGGGGGGTGGGGGGGGAGGGGGTGGGGGTGGGTGGGGGAGTTAAGGAGGGAGGTAGGGAAATGGGGACAAGGGTGGGGGAGGGTGAGGGAGAGAGGAGGGGGTGGGGGGGAGGAGAGGGGGGGTGGGAGGAGGGTAGGAAATGGGGACAAGGGTGGGGGAGGAAGGGAGGAGGAGGGAAATGGGGACAAGGGTGGGGGGGGGGGAGGGGAGAGGGGGGGAGAAGGGGGTGGGGGGAGGAGGTGGTGGGGGAGGTAAGGGGGAGGGGATGGGGGAGTAAGGGGGGAGGGGATGGGGGAGTAAGGGGGGAGGGGGGGAGTAAGGGGGGGGAGGGGGGGAGTGAGGGGGGAGTAAGGGGGAGGGGGAGTAAAGGGGGGGAGGGGGGAGTAAGGGGGGGGGAGGGGGAAATGGGGCCAGGGGGGGTGGGCGGGGAGAGGGAAATGGGGAGGGTGGGGGAGTAAGAGGGAGGGGGAGGTGGGGAGGAGGGGGGAGTGGTGGTTGGGACGGTGAGGGTTGGGCCTGTACACACACACACCCCACACACAAGAGTAGTTTTGTATTGACTGAAAATTGTGTTTTGTTTGAACCCTTGGGTCACTAATTTTAGGAGGGTGGGTAAGCATGTAAGTTATAACGATAACAGCATGTATCAAACATCATGTTCTTTGCATCATATGAATGCATTTTTAAGTGTTTAACATCATTACACAATGATTGCACAATGTTAAAATTTTGCTGCCTACAGTTAATGTAATGTAAATTTTTCTCAAGTTTGCAAACCAAAAGTGCAATTACATTAGTTTTCCCCCAGTAAAAAGGAATTGGGTTGTCAGAGTATAAAAGTTTTAGTTAAGAAATGCAATTTATACAAGCCTGCTTCAATTAAGTGTACAAATTCCTGACTAGACAGCCAGAACAGCTTGCAAAGCAGCCCAAATGGGAAATTCCCTTTCAGCTCAGCTGCGCTGCACCTACTCTTTTCAAACACTAATTAAATCTTATTCCCCCACTCACTCACTCACTCAGTCCCATGTCCCAAAGGACGTAGGGGGGACATGAGAGAAGGCACAACGGAAATCTTTTTCCATGCTTCACGATCCTGTGTGGCTAGTAGGAGGTGTTGCAGGGGTTGGGCGGTCCAGTCTTTGATGTTGTCAACCCATGATTTCTTTTGGCGGCCTCTTCTTCTCTTGCCCTCGACTGTTCCTTGCAAGATGGTTTTTGCTAGGGTGTTGTGTCTTGTGGTGTGACCAAACCACATCAGCTTTCTCCTCTTTATGGTGGAGAGCAAAGGCTCTTGGGGGCCCACACGCTTTTTGATTTCTTCTTTCACATAGTTATTGGTCTTGTGTTCTTTGTATGACATTTTGAGGAGTCTTCTGTGGCACTTGTTCTCGAATGCTTGGATTCTCTACTCTAACTCTGCTGTCAGAGTCCATGATTCACAGCCATATAGGAGGATAGATATCACGAGGGATTTGTAGAGGTGGTATTTGGTGCAGAAGCTGATGTTGTTGCTTTTGATGATCCTCTCGAGCAGATGTTGCTGTTGCAATGCGAGCTTTCACTTCATTGTTTGATGTGCCATCTTTCGTTAGGATGGAGCCTAAGTATTTGAATTGGCTCACCTCTTCCAGTATTTCTCCATTCATCTTTATTTCCGTGATGTCATTACTCGCGCTGTTGACCATGATCTTTGATTTCTCTGTACTGACCTCCATGCCGTATGCACTCGCTCGATCTGTTAGACTGTCTGTGAGGATTTGCAGTTCTTGTTTGCTGCTGCCCATGAGGTCAATGTCATCTGCAAATCTGAGGTTGCAAAGGGGTCTTCCACCAATGGAGATGGAAGTGTGGTGGTTTTGCAGTGTCTCTGTCATGATGTTTTCGAGGAAGAGGTTGAAGAGTACAGGTGAGAGAAGGCAGCCCTGGCGAACCCCAACCGTGGTCTTGAAGAACTCGCCCACGTGATTGTTCATGAAAACTGCACTTCTTGCGTTCTCGTACAGAGCCTTGATGACTTCAATTAGGCA
>CM060348.1:29663824-29666324 GCA_030674155.1 Stramonita haemastoma
TTTTTCCCCCTTTTTTTTTCCCCCCCCCCCTTTTTCCCCTTTTTTCCCCCCCCTTTTTTTTTTTTTTTTTTTTTGGGTTTCCCCGGGGGGCCCCCTTTTTAAAAAACCTTTTAAAAAAAAAAAAAGGGGGGGAAAAAAAAAGGGGGGAACCCCCCCAAAAAAAAAAGGGGGGGGGGGAAAAAAAAAAGGAAAAACCCGGCCCGGGGGGGCCCCAAAAAAAAAAAAAAAAACCCAAAAAAAGAAAAGGGGAAAAAGGGGCCCCCCCCCGGGAAAAGGGGGGGCCCCCCCCCCCAAAGGTTTGGGGGGTTTTTTTAAAAAAATTTTAAAAAGGGGGAAAGGGGGAAAAAAAGGCCCCAAAAAGGGGGGGAAAACCCCCGGGGGGGGGAAAAAAAAAGGGGGCCAAATTTTAAACGGGGGGTTTTTCCCCTTTTTTAAAAAAAAAGGGGGAAAAAAAGGAAAAAAAGGGAAAAGGGGGAAAAAAAAAGGGGGGAAATTTTTTATTTTTTTTAAAAAAAAAAAACCAAAAAAAAAAAAAGGGGGGGGGAAAATTTTTTTGGGGGGGAAAAAGGGGGGGGGAAAAAAAGGGGGGAAAAGGGGGGAAAAAAAGGGGGAAAAAAAAGGGGGAAAAAAAAATTTGGGGGGGGGGTTTTTTTTTTTTATTTTTTTTTTTGGGGGGGGGGGGGGGAAAAAAAAAAAAAAAAGGGGGGGGGGGGAAAAAAAAAGGGGGGGGGGGGTTTTTGGGGGGGGGGTTTTTGGGGCCCCCCGGGGGGGGGGTGGGGGGGGGGGGGGGGGGGGAAAAAAAAAAAAAAAAAAAAAAAAGGGGGGGGGGGGGGGGGGGGGTTTTTGGGGGGGTTTTTTTGGGGGGGGAAAAAAAGGGGGGCCCCCCAAAAAAAAAAAGGGGGTTTTTTGGGGGGCCCCCCGGGAAAGGGGGGGGGAAAAAAAAAGGGGCCCCCAAGGAAAAAAGGTTTTTAAAAGGGGGGAAAAAAAATTTTAAAATTTTGGGGAAAAAAGGGGGGGGGGTTTTCCAAAAAAGGGAAAAAAAATTTAAAGGGGGGGGTTTTTTAAAAAAATTTTGGTTAAAAAATTTGGGGTTTTTTTTTTTTGGGTTTTTTTGGGGGGGTTTTTTTTTTGGGGGGGGGGGGAAAAAGGGGGGGGGGGGGGGTTTTTTTGGGGGGGAAAAAAAAAAAAAAAAAAAAAAAAAAAAAAAAAAAAAAAAAAAAAAAAATTTTTTTTAAAAAAAATTTTAAAATTTTTTTTTTAAATTTTTAAAAAAAAATTTTTTTTAAACTTTTAAATTTTTCCCCCTTTTTAAAAATTTTTTAAAAAAAATTTTTTAAAAAATTTTTTAAAAAAATTTTTTTTTTTTTTAAAAAATTTTTTAAAAAAAAAATTTTTTTTTTTTCCAAAAAAAAAAATTTTTTTTTAAAAAAAAATTTTTTTAAAAAAAAAAAAAAAAAAATAACCCCCCAAAAAAAAAACCCCCAAAAAAAAATTTTTTTAAAAAAAAATTTAAAAATTTTTTTTAAATTTAAAATTTTTAAAAAAGGTTTTTTAAAACTCCCCCCCCCCAACCCCCCTTTTTAAAAAATTTAAAAAATTTTTTTCCCCCTTTTTTGGAAAAAAATTTTTTTTTCCCCCCCCAAAAATTTTAATTTTTTTAACCCCTTTTGGGGGGGTTTTTTTTTTAATTAATTTAAAAATTTTTTTTGGGTTTTTGGGTTTTTTTTAAAACCTTTGGTTCCCCTTTTTTAAAAAAATCTTTTGGAAATTTTAAAAAAAATTTTTAAAATTTTTTCCCAAAAAATTTTCCCAAAAAAAAAAATCTTTTTTTTTTTTTTTACATCCGGAAAAAAACCCTTTTTTAAAAATTTGGAAACGTTTTTTTTGGAAACCCAAAAAAAAAAAGTTTTATTTAAAAAAATTTTTTTTTTTTAAAAAAAAACCCCCCCTTTTTTTTTTTTCCCCCCCAAAAAAAGCCGGGGAAAAAAAAAAAAAAATTTTTTTTCCCCAAACCCCCCCTTTTTTTTTTAAAAAAAAAATTTTTTTTAAAAACCAAAAACCCCCTTTTAAAAAAATTTCTTTTTTAAAATTTAAAAAAAACCCCCCCCCCTTTTTTTCCTTTTTTGGGAAAAAAAATTTTAAAAAAAAAATTTAAAATTTAAAAAAAAAAAAATTTTTTTTGGGGGGGTTTTAAAAAATTTTTTCTTAAAACCCCTTTTTTTAAAAAAAAAAAGGGCAAAGGGGGAAAAAAAGTTTTCCGTTTTGAAACCCCAAAACCCAAAAAAAAATCAAATTTTTAAAAAAAAATTTTTATAAAAATTTCCCTTTAAAAAAAAACCCCCCTTTTTTAAAAATTTTTTAAAACCCTTTTAAAAAAAAAACCATAAACCCCCAAAAAACCTTTGTATATGATCACTCCATTGCTGCCATCGGCAGTCAATCAATCTTTGCCTGAAAGTGTTTATAAACCCTCTACGATTTCCAACACCTTGATTGAGCC
>CM060348.1:29688824-29696324 GCA_030674155.1 Stramonita haemastoma
ACAGGGCCGACTCCTTACCACAGAAGCAGAACAAGATGCTAGATGGGCAGAACATTTCAACGAAGTTCTCAACAGACCGCCACCAACTGAAGAGGCGGATGTACAAGACCCTGATGCCGACCTCAGTGTTAACACCACTCCACCAGAGAAGAAAGAAATTATAACAGCCATCAGATCTCTCAAGAACGGAAAAGCCCCTGGCCAGGACAACCTAAATGCAGAGCTCTTCAAAGCAGACACAGAGTTTGCAGCCACGGTGCTACAACCACTCTTTACAGCTATATGGGAGGAGAAACAGCTACCAGAAGACTGGACAAAAGGAGTCATCGTGAAGATCCCAAAGAAAGGAGCCCTGAGCAACTGTAACAATTGGAGAGGAATCACTCTGCTATCTATTCCCAGCAAGATCCTAGCAAAAATAATAATTAAACGAATCTCAGAAGCAGTGGACCAACAACTCAGAAAAGAACAGGCAGGTTTTCGACCAGGAAGAGGATGCACAGATCAGATCTTTACCCTGCGCAACATCATCGAACAGTGCACGGAATGGCAGAGACAGCTGTACATCAACTTTGTAGACTTTGAGAAAGCCTTTGACAGCATACATCGAAAAAGTCTATGGTGCATACTCCGAGCATATGGAATACCGCAGGAGATTGTACAAGTCATTAAGAGCTTCTACAAAAACTTCACATGCAGAGTAGGAAACAGTGAAACCAGCTTCAGTGTAAAGACCGGCGTCAGACAAGGCTGCCCCATGTCGGCACTGCTCTTCAACCTGACAATCGACTGGGTGATGAAACAGACAACAGCTGACCAGCCGCGGGGCATCAGATGGACCCCTTTCACAACACTTGAAGACCTAGATTTTGCTGACGATCTGGCACTGCTCTCACACACCCACCATCATATCCAGGAGAAGACATCCCGTCTCAACACTTTTGCCCAGCAAGTAGGCCTGAAAATCAGCCAGAAGAAGACAGAGGTGATGATGCTAAACGTTCAGAATCCCTCTCCTGTCACAGTTGCGAAAACGAACCTGTCTACAATTGGCGCTGCGAGCAGGATTGCAGGTCAGTTTTTATTTTACCGTAACACACACACACAGCTCAGCCGACTACCATGGCATACGAGGAGACGAGATGTTTGTCCCCGCCTGAACTGCAGCACTTCTCTGGTGATGTGACAGATTTGTCACTTGAGGACTTCTCAGTGGAAGTGGAGCGAGTCCTGGCAGCCTATCCTATGAGAGAGGAGATGGCTGCATACTACATCTATAGCCACCTGAAGGGAGTGGCTCGTAGAGAGATAATGTTGCACACGTTGGAGGAAACCAACACCCCAGAGAAAATGTTCAACATCCTCAGGGCCGTGTTTGGTGACAGGCGACGGATCACCACTCTCCTGTCTGTTTTTTACAGTCGGGACCAGATGCCGGAAGAGTCGGTCCTGGACTACTCGCATGTGTTGAGGGACCTGGAGAGGTCCATCCATATGAGGAAGGCAGACGCCCTTTCTGATTGTTTGTTGAGAGACAGATTTATTGAAGGTCTTTCCAAGCTAGAGTTAAGAAGGGAATTGCGCCATTTGGTAGGGAGGAAGCCTCAAACCACCTTCTTCCAGATTAGGGATGAAGCGTTGAGATGGTTGAGAGAAGAAGAAGAACAAGAAGAGAATGTGACTAGGGAAAGCAAAAAGACTTTGACTCTTGAGCAAAAACAGATATCAGTGTTAGAGGATAAGATGAAAACACTGAAAGAGTCTGTAGAGTCGATGTTAGCTGCTGTTGACAAGTTTCCATGTAGGAAAAGGAAACAGAGTAAGAGGAAAAGAAAGCAAAGAAAGCGTAAGAAAAACAAGAACCAAACTGTCCAAGTCCCGGTTCAGAGAGATTCAAACCCGCAGAATGTTGATGTGAAGGGTTTCAGAGCGTTGACTGATGTGTCTTTGGATAAGACAGGTATGAATCCTCTGCTAGCTTCTAGCATGGAGGATGAGTCGCAGGAGGGTGGATGGGTGCTGCTGCCCATTTTACCCAAACCAGTTGCTTCTGGTTGTTCTCCATCAGGGAGAAGTAGTGGGCAAAGTGAGAAATTGTCCGCCACTGTGACTGAAACAAGATCTTTGGGATCTTTGTGCAAACCAGTTGGTGTAGGTTTGCATGGTGTTGTATCTCATCCAAAAGAGGAAAAAGCATGGTGTTCCAAGGCTTGATGTGGGTTTGTCCCATAAGGTTCCTGACAGAGGAAGGTGGTTCAGGAAAGAGCCTTTGCCATGCAGAAACAGGTTTATGGCAAGTAGGAAAAATGGCATTCCTATCAGGGCTGCAGCATGTGCTAGCTGATGTATGGCTGTAGTTACTAGGCTTGGATTCCCAGTTGTAGTAACTATGAATGTTGTGTCTTTTTCTTTTCAGGATGTGTCGATGTAACAATGAATGTTTTTATGTTACTTATGTGCTGCAAATGGTTTGATTTTGCAGGCAACTGTTGTTGTTTTGCATATGGTTTCATGATTATGCTGGTTGGCATATGTCATTGAATTTTTGTGTTTGCTAATGGTAACACAGGAGGCTATGAGGAAGATGATGGAATACGATGAGTATGGCAAATAGTATTTTGTTCGGTAAATCTAGTGTTGTAATTTTGAAGTCAGTCGTGGATTTGTGGTTTTGAAGTAGGCCTAGTTGGTACAGGCCTAGATGGGAAATCTGAGAGTTTTTACGAGTTTTGCTTTAGAGGTTCCTCAGATTGGTTAGTTCTCAGTTTCTCTGTCAGAAGAGAAAGGTTTTTAAAGCATGCCAATTTCGCTATGTTGTTGATGAGGACTGTAGACATGCAATGAGGACATTGCATTTTAAAGCTTGGGGAGTGTGTTATAGTGTGCACTTTAGACACTATAACTAGACACTATGTTGGACTACAACCTCTCCTCCCCCCCCCCCCCCCTCTCCTCCTTCCCCTTCTCCTCTAAGAGTGTTACAGGGGCTGGCATAAGGTCTACATGTACCCGACTTGGAGTTTTCTTTGTTAGCGCGATGGGTAGCGATGGGTAGGATTAGAGACAGAGTCCGCAGTCGAGCATGGCGCCACTTGAGACAAGCTGGCGACAATTAACAGGTTGGAGGGCTCGTCCCTGCTAGTCTATTGCTCAACAAGCTTGTTGTTGTGGTTAACTTTTGCTGACTTGGTTCTTTTTAAATTTTTAGTTTAAATTGATTGGGCTAAGCCCAAGTCACCTGGCACCCCCCTGGACATGATTGGTTAGACTTTAGGGCAGAATAAGTTTGGCGTAAGTAAGGGAAGTGGTCAGTCACTCAGCCTTTCCCTGCCACAGCCAGAGGACGGACAGCAAGGCGACTAGTGGGCCGTAGCGGCAACGATGTGACGACACTAGTATACAGCAGACACTAGTATACAGCAGTTGTTCTTCGGGTTGAGCTGTAAGTGAAACATTTTCTTTTATTGTAGTTTAGTTTATCAGGGCGATAGTTGATTCGACAAACAAATTCGATCCTCTATACTAACTGAACTTAATGATGGATTTGGTTCAGTGAGAGTGTGTATTGTTTGACACACAGAAGTTGGTTGAGAATCGTAAGACTTTTATTATTTAATTGTGAGAGCTTGGGTTTATTTTACGATTGATTGGATGTTTATCGATTTGGTTTCGTGTTATTCTGAGACGAAGTTTATATAAATCGCAGTGATCGCAGATAAATTAATGTGGACTAGTACGAAGTGATTGTGTTAAACTATAATGGTATAGTTTAATGTGTTAAACTATTATGGTATAGTTTAATGGGAATACATGACTTTGAGTTAGAAACTGTGAAGGGTGTTTAGTGACCGTATTATTTGAAATTAAGGACTAGCCTGGTCCTTGAGATACTTGTTTTATGATTGTGCAAAGGGGTTCCGGTAATCGTGTGTGACTATGGTTAGTCATTTGCCGGAAAAGCCGCTAGTTTTGTATGCGATTTTTGAGATGCTAGATTATGCCTGCTCAATCTCTTCCTTACCCCTCTCTCTCTCTCTCTCTCTCTCTCTCTCTCTCTCTCTCTCTCTCTCTCTCTCTCTCTCTCTCTCTCTCTCTCTCTCTCTCTCTCTCTCTCTCTTGTGCTACGATATCCATAGGTTTGATAGGAACCAATGTTGTGGAAAAGATCTTAGCATAAACTAAGTTCTGTTGGACATTATTTAGGATAATGTCAGCTGAGAGTACTGAGGAAAGGGTTTTCCTGGTTAATTGTAATCATTGGTTGTTTGATTTACAAGTATATACTCTCTATTGGTTTCCTAAGATTAACTTTGGTATCTTGTTGTGAGTAATGAAAGGGGTTTGACTCGGCTAGACGACAGTAGGATTTGCTATGTGTGCCTTTCATGAGCTATGTACCTGGTTAGTTATGGATAGTTACCTGAATTTTGTATTTGTTTCAGGTGTGTGTTGTTTTGTTATGGTAAATGAAACAATAAAACGTGTTACCATAACACCCCTGCGTGGCCTCCATCAATACGTTTGAGATGTGGAGTGCCTGAAGAAATCCTACCATCTTCCCCTTTCTCCCCATTCTACCCCTTATTGTCGACAATCTTCGAAACTGTGAACGGAGAAGATCTGCCAACAACTGAAGAGTTCACATACCTTGGGAGTATTGTCAGGCATGATGGCGGAGCAAGCAGTGACATCAAAAACCGCATCAACAAAGCAAGAGCTGCTTACAGAAATCTGAACAATGTGTGGAAGTCATCCCAATACAGCACAAAGACCAAACTAAGACTGTATCAGAGCTGCGTACTTTCCACCCTCCTGTATGGCGCAGAATGCTGGAGGATGACTGAGAATGACATTAACAAACTGTCTACATTCCACACGAAGAATCTCAGGAGAATACTGCGCATCTTCTGGCCTGAGACCATCTCCAACCAAGAACTCCTGGCCCGCTGCGACCAAGAAAATATAGATACCATCATTATGCAAAGACGATGGAGATGGATAGGACACATCAGCCGACGGGAACAAGGGAACATCGCCCGAACAGCCCTCCACTGGACACCAGACGGAAAACGCAGGCGAGGACGACCCAAGAACACCTGGCGTCGGACAATAGAAACAGAGCTGAAGACCCTCCAACACTCCTGGGGAACCATTCAGAAACTGGCCCAAGACAGGCAGGAGTGGAGAACCTTTGTTGCTGCCCTACATGCCAAGAAGGCATAAAAGGCTTTGGATTGGATTGGATATTTTATTTTAAAGCTGTTGAAATCATGTTAGCTAATTAATGTTGGTGTAATGATTGGTGTTGTTTTATTTGCTTGTTTGTTTTTTCCCCTTTTCTTTCTTTGTTGGCTTTATTGTTTGCTAGGGATTTTCTGCTTTGTTTTTTGTTGGTTTCTTGCTTTGTTGTTGTTTTGATTTTTTTTCTTTTCTTTAGATAGATGGCTTGATGGAAAAAAGCAAATCGATGCTTACTCTATGTACCATCTGGAAATAAAAATTTGATTGATTTGATTGATTGATTGATTGATTGACACACACACACACACACACACACACACACACACACACACACACACACACACACAAACACACACACACAAACTCACATACAGACACACACATACACACACATGCACGCACAACTACACACATGTGCACCCACCGCATGCACACACACACCTACCCACCCACACCCACCCACCCACTTACCCACACGAACACACCTACCACACATCCACATCCACACCCACACCCACACACAAACACACTCCACTCCCCCCCCCACTTCACCCCCCACCCTACCCCCCTTCTCTACTCTCCCTCCATATCCCCCCTGACATTCTCTAAACAATCTGAAATTCAACAACAACCAAAATAAAAACCTCATGGTATGGGCTGGGTAGCTCAGTGGTCAGAGCGCTCGCTTTCCCCCAGTCACGTTAAGCAGCGTGGAGCATGGTTACTAGTTGGATGGGTGACCGTTTGCGCACCTTGGCTTCAGTACAGTCCCCCCAGTTCACCCAGCTGTCAATGGGTACCTGCCCTCTTTAGGGTCAGGGAAGGTAAAGTAGCTAGGGAGAGGAGATGGACGCCACCCTCAATATGCTGGCCCCTAGAGAAGCTGAGGTCTCTGATGCCTCGCTCCCCCGTGACCACCTAGGTTATGGGACACCTTTACCGTTACCATTTTTATGATAACATTGCAAAGTCAAAGACGCAGGGAAGCAGTACCCCTCATGTTTGTAAAGACCTACAGCAGAGGGACTTTATTTGTCCCCCTCACTTTCAGAGGGACTTTATTTGTCCCCCTCACTTTCAGAGGGACTTTATTTGTCCATCTCACTTTCAGAGGGACTATTTGCCCCCCTCACTGTCAGAGGGACTTTATTTGTCACTTTCAGAGGGACTTTATTTGTCCCCCTCACTTTCAGAGAGACTTTATTTGCCCCCCTCACTTTTAGAGGGACTTTATTTGTCCCCCTCACTTTCAGATGGACTTTATTTGTCACTTTCAGAGGGACTTTATTTGTCACTTTCAGAGAGACTTCATTTGTCCACCTCACTTTCAGATGGACTTTATTTGTCCCCCTCACTTTCAGAGGGACTTTATTTGTCACTTTCAGATGGACTTTATTTGTCACTTTCAGAGGGACTTTATTTGTCACTTTCAGAGAGACTTCATTTGTCCCCCTCACTTTCAGATGGACTTTATTTGTCCACCTCACTTTCAGATGGACTTTATTTGTCCCCCTCACTTTCAGAGGGACTTTATTTGTCACTTTCAGAGGGACTTTATTTGTCACTTTCAGAGAGACTTCATTTGTCCCCCTCACTTTCAGATGGACTTTATTTGTTCCCCTCACTTTCAGAGGGACTATATTTGTCCACTTCACTTTCAGATGGACTTTATTTGTCTACGTCATTTTCAGAGGGACTTTATTTGTCCACTTCACTTTCAGAGGGACTTTATTTGTCTACGTCACTTTCAGAGGGACTATATTTGTCACTTTCAGAGGGACTTTATTTGTCACTTTCAGAGGGACTATATTTGTCTCCCTCACTTTCAGAGGGACTTTATTTGTCGCCCTCACTTTCAGAGGGACTATATTTGTCCCCCTCACTTTCAGAGAGACTTTATTTGCCCCCTCACTTTCAGATGGACTTTATTTGTCCATTTCACTTTCAGAGGGACTTTATTTGTCCATTTCACTTTCAGAGGAACTTTATTTGTCCATTTCACTTTCAGAGGGACTTTATTTGTCCATTTCACTTTCAGAGGGACTTTATTTGTCCATTTCACTTTCAGAGGGACTTTATTTGTCCATTTCACTTTCAGATGGACTTTATTTGTCCATTTCACTTTCAGAGGGACTTTATTTGTCCATTTCACTTTCAGAGGGACTTTATTTGTCCATTTCACTTTCAGAGGGACTTTATTTGTCGCCCTCACTTTCAGATGGACTTTATTTGTCCATTTCACTTTCAGAGTGACTTTAT
>CM060348.1:29706324-29708824 GCA_030674155.1 Stramonita haemastoma
TATTTATTTTTACTTTCCATATCTGAATGCCAGTTTTGCTTAAAAGAGCAAATAAGCCTATCTTTAAATTCGGAAAGAAACTGACGTTCACTGCCTACTTCCTGAGACATCCACACAATCCCAAAGCCATGTTCCGACAAAACTCTTTTAACCTGATAAGCCCAGTTCTCTTTACCCAATTCCATCTGTATAATCAACATTTCATACGACTGTCTGCACAAACGTGTTTGTGGAAGTTTCAACAGTTTTAACCAATATTTAATACCTTTCACAAAAGTTCTTATATATAAAGGATATCTTCCTGTCTCTCCATAAAGTACAGTATTAGATGAATGTATTGGTACATTTAAAAAACGTTTCATGGCATATGTGTGAACTTTTTCCATTTGTGTATTTACCTTAAATCCCCATATTTCTGAAGCGTATGTAAGAAAAGGCTCAATTTGTGTGTCAAACAATTTCCAGAAAAGGGAACAGTCTATCGTACTAAGCTTTCGTAGTGTTTTAAAAATTTCTATTACACCTTTTTTCCCCTTCCTACAAGATTCTTCCCATGCAAAATTTAAACTTAGCCTTGTTGAAAATATCATCCCTAAATATTTATAAGTATTGGCTATTTTGACTTCAGCATTCCCATAAAACCATTTTTCATGAACTGATAAATGTCCACCCATTCTAAAAACAATAATGTTTGTTTTATCCATATTTACTGATAAATCAAAACGATCTGCTTCCTCTTTTAAGATATTTAACTGATTTTGTAAACCAATAACAGTCTCAGACAAAAGAATAATATCATCAGCAAAAAGTAGTAAAAATACCTCAATTGCTCCAGGAATCATTTGAATACCGTGCTTTCCTTTTTTAGATAGCTCAATAGCTAGTTCATTTATAAAAAATGAAAACATTTGTGGACTTAAGATACAACCCTGCTTCACTCCCTTGGGGCATTCAAAAAAATCGGAATATTTGTTCCCTGCACGCACACATGCTAAAACTGAATCATAAATAGCTCTAAGGGCGGAATAAAGTTTACCATTAACACCAATTTTTCGGAGTACATTCCATAATATATTTCTGTTCACAGAGTCGAAGGCCTTTCTAAAGTCCACAAAGGCAACGTATAATTTTTTACTGGAAAGCAAATGTTTTTGAACAAGAGAGTATAAAGTAAATATATGATCTACAGTGCTGTACTTTGCTCTAAAGCCCGCTTGCTCTTAAATTTAAATTTTTCTTCATTATCTGCCCATTCAGTTAATCTTTTATTCAAAATGTAAGTGTAAAGTTTACTTAATATACTGGTTAGAGCTACTCCACGATAGTTGTCAGGATTATTAATATCTCCTTTTTTATGAATTGGAATTATTACGGATTTGGCCCACTCTAAAGGGAAAGCACCTGTTTCAAACAGATGGTTAAATAGCTGAGCAAGAAAAGTAATTACTGTGGAGTTAGTGAACTTGAGCATTTCTCCAATTATTTTATCTGGACCAGCACTTTTTCCTGTTTTTAAATGTTTAATAGCATCAAAAATCTCATTATGAGATATAGCATTGTTAAACAATGGTTCAAATATTACATCTTCCTGTAGTACATCCACATTCTCTTGTGTTTCAGCACAATTTAAGTCATTAAAGACCTTCAAAAAGTGATCATACCACTGTTGAATAGTTTCTTATAAAATGTTCTTCATCTTCCACTACCTTACACAACTTATACATGTAGTCAGTATTCTTCTTAAAAGTTCTCCTGAAAGATGATCCATTAATTGGTAGCAAGCCGAGACGAAGTTTAACTAAACAATCCCTAAAACATTTTATATCCATGTATTCGAAATAAAGTTCACATCCAAAGTCGGCTTTAAACAGTCTATATGTCTGATATATGTCTTTAGCCACTATAGACCCATTCTGAGAGAGAGAGAGAGAGAGAGAGAGAGAGAGTGGAGAGAGGAGAGAGAGGAGAGAGAGAGAGAGAGAGAGAGAGAGAGAGAGAGATCCAGTACAGCACTAGCCTAATAATTATAACCAGACCCCAAATCTCTTCAATTCAATTCAATTCAAAATACTTTATTATCTCTAAAACAGAGAAATTCCAGTGCGTTACAAGCCATATTATATAAGAACAAAAACCACGTAAAACTAATATCAATATAATGGTGTGGTTACAACTGCTGTCCCCCACCCCGCCTCCTCATCTCTCCTATCCCTCTCAGACACCTCTCCCCCCCCCCAGCCCCTCCCCTAACCCCCCACCCCACACCACCCCACTCCAGTCCCCTACCCCACCCATCCCAACACTTCTCACAATGTGTGTCTGTGCCTTTGTTTGTTTGTGTGCCTGTCTGTATCTCTATCAGTATCTCTGTCCATATGCGCATCACTTTTACTTTTGTTTTTGGCCTTTCTCTCTTTGACTGGTGTTGTGTGTGTGTGTGAGTGTGTGTGTGTTTGTGTGAGTGTGTGTGTGTGTGTGTTGTGTGTGTGTGTGTGTGTGT
>CM060348.1:29731525-29736525 GCA_030674155.1 Stramonita haemastoma
ACAACATACACACACGCATATACACAACATACACACACACATACACACATACACAACATACACAACACACACACACACACACACACACATACACAACACACACAACACAACACACACAACACACACACACATACACAACACACACACACAACACACACACACACACACATACAAACAACACACACACACCACACACACACACACAACACACACACACACACACACACACACACAACACACACACACACACACACACACAGAAGAAAACAAGATCGGGTTGGGTGTCTTCAAAAGACGACGGCCTTTTGACGCTAGTTTCTCATCCCCCCTACCCCCCCCCCCCCCCCCCCCCCCACACACACACACACACAGTGAAACCGTTATAATACGCATAACATACCCTTTCCTTCGTCCAATAAATCTCTCTCTCTCTCTCTCTCTCTCTCTCTCTCTCTCTCTCTCTCTCTCTCTCTCTCTCTCTCTCTCTCTCTCTCTCTCTCTCTCTCTCTCTCTCTCCTCTCTCTCTCTCTCTCTCTCTCTCTCTCTCTCGGTACTGGATGTAAAAAAGCCTTGCTCTTCTTATCCTCGATAAAGATTTTGCTCTTCTCTCTCTCTCTCTATCTCCTTCTTCTCCTCGTAGTCTTTCCTCTCTCTCTCTCTCTCCTCTCTCTCTCTCTCTCTCTCTCTCTCTCTCTCTCTCTCTCCTCTCTCTCTCTCACTTCTCTCTCTCTCTCTCTCCTCTCCTCTCTCTCTCTCCTCTCCTCCTCCTTCCTCTCGCTCACTCTCCTCACTCTCTACTCTCTCCTCATCCACCCCCCTCTCCTCCTACCTCCCCCTCCCTCCTCTCCCTCCCCTTAGGGGCCTCTAAGCAAGACAGGGTTAGGGTGATTTATGTATCTACCTCAAATCGCGACAACAACCCACTCTGCCTACCTACCTCCCTACACTAGGCCTAGTATAAGCTTCCTAGCCTTCCTTGCTTCTGGCTCTCTCGGGTCTTTTGCCTTGAATATGTATCAAAGGGGTGGCATAAGTTGACAGGTAGATGGTTTGCGGGAGGGGGGGGAAGGGTGGGGGTTGGGGGTTGGGGGGTTGGGGGTGATGTGGGTGGGAAGTGGAATATTACTTAGGTTACAAAGTTTGTGTGGGTTGTATGTGTATATGTATATGTATATGTATATGTATATGTGTATGTATATATATATATATATATATATATATATATATATATATATATATATATATATATATATATATATATATATTTATTATTATTATATTATATATATATTGAGGGTGAGGAGTGGGGTGAGGGGTGTGGGGTGTGGGGGTGGGTGTAAATGAGTGTGGTTGTGTTTAATTTGTGCATACGTTCTCGAAGGGATTCGTGAGATGTAAACGAAGATTATGAAATAAAGTTTTGGTAAAGTGTCTGTGTTTTGGTTGTCTGTTGTCTGTTGTCTGTGTTTCTGGTTGTCTGTTGTCTGTGTGTCTGTGTGTCTGTGTGTCTGTATGTCTGTGTGTCTGTCTGTCTTGTGTGTCTGTGTGACAGTGTGTTGTGTGTGTGTGTGTGTGTGTGTGTGTGTGTGTGTGTGTGTGTGTGTGTGTGTGTGTGTGTGCGTGTGTCTCTCTCTCTCTCTCTCTCTCTCTCTCTTCTCTCTCTCTCTCTCTCTCTCTCTCCTCTCTCTCTCTCTCTCTCTCTCTCTCTCTCTCTCTCTCTCCTCTCTCTCTCTCTCCTCTCTCTCTCTCTCTCTCTCTCTTCCCTTAGTCATGTTTTGAGGGCTGGCATAATTTTTTTAATAATTTAAATGTCATGTTTTTGTTTAGGCTCTGTTTTGACATTCTTTGTTCGACCCCATTCTAGGGGCTGGAGGCCTGAAAAATCAGCTTTGTTCATTGTTCAATGATCATTATTCTCTGTCTGTCTGTCTGTCTGTCTGTCTGTCTGTCTGTCTGTCTGTCTGTCTGATGTCTGTATGTCTGTATGTATGATATGTATGTATGTATGTATGTATGTATGTATGTATGTATGTATGTATGTATGTAATGTATGTATGTATGTAGTACGTAGTATGTACGTATTATGTAGTATGTATGTATGTAATGTATGTATGTATGTATGTATGTATGTATGTATGTATGTATGTATGTATGTATGTATGTATGTATGTATGTATGTATGTGTATGTATGTATGTATGTATGTATGTATGTATGTATGTTGTATCGTCTGTCTCTGTTCGTCTGTATGTCTGTCTAGTCTGTCTGTCTCTGTCTCTGTCGTCTGTCTGTCTGTCTGTCTGTCTGTCTGTCTGTCGTCTGTCTTCTCTCTTCTGCTGTATGTCATGGCTTACTGCTTTTGCTTGCTTGTTTCCTTACCATACACACCACATCACCCCCCCCCCCCCCCCCCCACACACACAGCTCTTCACACACAACACACACACACAACACCCCCCCACCCACACAACCCCTACACACACAAACACACACAACACACACACACACCCCCCCCCACCACCCCACACACCACAAACCCCCACACACACACACAACACACACACACACACACAACACCCACACCCACCAAACCACACCACCCCCCACACACACACACACACAACACCCACCCCCCACACACACCCACACCACACACCACACCCCCCCCCCCCCCACACACACAACACACACAACCCCCCCCCCCCCACACACACACACACACAACCCCCCCCCACCACACACCACACACACAACCCCCCCCCCCCCCCACACACACACACACACACACAACCCCCCCCCCACACACACACACACAACACACACATACACCCCCCTCACCCCCCCCCCCCCCACACACACACACACAACACACACCACCACCCTACCTCTGAGTCTTCAACGCAAAACAAACAGGGAAGTAGCAACAAATCAGCTTGCAGTAGCTAGCCTAGGATGGATGAAGAAGAAGAGTAGCCTACTAGACTTCAGGCTAGTGGGAGTGTGAGGTTGTATGGATGAGGATGAGGAAGTATAGAAGATGAGGGTGGAAGGAGAAGGAGAAGGAGGAGGAGGAGGGGGGGGGAGGAGAGGATAGGGAGGTAGGGGGAGGGGGGGGGGGGGTTAAGAAGCTTACAGAGAGACGGTGATGATGACAGGCAGGTTACCCGGACAGTGATCTGTGCGTCACAGAAATAATTCTGGCACCGCAGGGTCCTGCGTGCAGCCCTTGTTTAACGATGGTTAGCGCACACGCTAACTCTGCGACGCTGGTAATGTGGAGAGTAGGGTGGTGTGTGGTGTGTGGTGTAGGGGGGTGGGGGGTGTCTATTTTTAGAATTCGTGTTTGTATGTTTAGATCGTGTCAGGGAGGGTGAGGGTGAGGGTGGGGGTGGGGGTGTCATCTGGTTTTTTTTAAAGTTTTATCTTTCGGGGGGGGGGTTTGTTTTTTTTGTTTTTTTTTTTTTTGAAATTTATATACTTTATTGTGTTGTTTTATGTTGCGTTGTGTTGGATTAAATCGCGGTGTAGGTAGTGTAGTGTAGTGTAGTGTAGTGTAGTTTAGTGTAGTGTAGTGTAGTGTAGTGTAGTGTAGTGTAGTGTAGTGTAGTGTATGTTGTAGTGTAGTAGTCAGAGCAGTGCAGTGCAGTGCAGTGCAGTGCAGTGCAGTGATGAGTGCATGCAGTGATGCAGTGCAGTGTAGTGTAGTGTAGTGTAGTGTAGGTGTGTAGTGTAGTGTAGTGTAGTGTATGTAGTGTAGTGTAGTGTAGTGTAGTGTAGTGTAGTGTGAGTGTAGTGAGTGTAGTGTAGTGTAGTGTAGTGTAGTGTAGTGTGTGTAGTTAGATGTAGTGTATAGTGTAGTGTAGTGTAAGTGTATGTAGTAGTTAGTGTAGTGCAGTGCAGTGCAGGTGCAGTGTGCGTGCGGTGCGGTGCGTGAGTGTAGTGTAGTGTAGTGTAGCGCAGTGCAGTGCATGTGTGTAGTGCAGTGCAGTGATGTGTAGTGTAGGTGTAGTGTAGTGTAATGTAATGTAGTGTAGTGTTAGTGATGAGTGCAGTGCAGTGCAGGTGCGTGCGGTGCGGTGGTGTGTAGTGTAGTGTAGCGCAGTGCAGTGCATTGTATGTAGTGCAGTGTAGTGCAGTGTATGTGTAGTGTAGTGTAATGTAGTGTAGTGTAGTGTAGTGTAGTGTGCAGTGTAGTGTAGTGTGTGTGTGTAGTGGTAGTGTGTGAGTGTGTAGTGTTGTAGTGTAGTGTAGTGTAGTGTAGCGCAGTGCAGTGCATATGTAGTGTAGTGCAGTGGCAGTGAGTGCAGTGTAGTGCAGTGTATGTGTAGTGTTAAGTGTAGTGTAGTGTAGTGTAGTGTAGCGAGCAGTGCAGTAGTGCAGTGTAGTGCTAGTGTATGTGTTAGTGTAGTGTAGTGTAGTGTAGTGTAGTGTAGAGCAGTGCAGTGCAGTGCAGTGCAGTGTAGTGTAGTGTAGTGTAGTGTAGTGTAGTGTTAGTGTAGTGTAGTGTAGTGTAGTGTAGTGTAGTGTAGTGTAGTGTAGTGTAGTGTAGTGTAGTGTATTAGAGCGCTTTACATTATCATAGTATTTGTCTGATATTGCGGGGTAATGTACTGAATTGCAGTGCAACTTCTTGCATTGTGTTTGTTCTGCATTGCGTTGCATTATCTTTTATTATATTGTATTGCATTGTATTGTGTTCACTTGTAATTATTGCATGAATTGTATTATTGTATTGTATTGTATTGTATTGATTGTATTGTATTGTATTGTATTGTATTGTATTGTATTGTATTGCATTGTAATTGTATTGAATTGTTTTTGCATTGTTATTGAATTTTTGCATGGTGTATTGCATTGATTGTTCGATTGTACTGTACTACACTGTATTATATCGCCTTGAATTGCACTTTGTTGCATTGTGTTGTATTGTATATGTATTTTATTGTATTTTTATTGTATCGTATTGTACTATACAGCTTTGTAATACATGTATTTATGTTC
>CM060348.1:29774025-29799025 GCA_030674155.1 Stramonita haemastoma
TCTTCTTCTTCTTCTTCATCTTCTTCTTCTTCTTCTTCTTCTTCCAATTCTTCTTCTTCGCAATTCTTCGCAATTCTTTCTTCTTCGCAATTCTTCTTCTTCTTCTTCGCAATTCTTCTTCTTTGTAATTCTTCTTTAAACATCCTTTCTTCGTGTGCATACGGTTTGTAAATGTTGTCATCCGTTCTCAGTCTCTGTGTGTGTAGAGATGAGTTTCACTTTATCATGGGATGTCCAAAGTTTTCTGAGCTTCAGAAGAATGAATGTCTTATTTTATGAATATTTGTAGGTTATCCAAGATCCATGTTCAGGTTTTGTACTTTGATCTCTTTTCACAAGAAAACCTTATTAAAACTTAGCAAATGTATTGTTTTTTTGTCGGTCTTGTTCGAGGATAACCTCCAAAACAGCAGAGGAGGCAGCTGCTGTTTCGGAAACTGGGCAGAAATATGATTTTAGTGGAGATGCCTTGCCCACAGTACATCCCCACTCTCTCGGCTAAGAGGGTATAAGGACAGTCAGCGTTGGAGATGTTCTCCAAAGGCCAACTACCCCCCTGGGCAGCAGCACTACTGTGCAAGTCAAGCCTCCTAGACAGAGTCATAGTCCATCACTGAAAGACTAAGCTGTAAAGTGGAATTCCGTGAGTGGGAAAGAAAGCCACTGATCATACAGCCTCTCACTTTGCTGTTGCCCCCAGCATCAATGGTTTAATCAAGAAATGTGATAAAGCCACTGATCATACAGCCTGTCGCTGTGTTGTTTCCCCAGCATCAGTGGTTTAATTAATGGGATAAAGCCACTGATCATACAGCCTCTCACTTTGTTGTTGCCCCCAGCATCAATGCACTGATCATACAGCCTCTCATTTTGTTGTTGCCCCCAGCATCAATGGTTTAATAAATCAAGAACTGGGATAAAGCCACTGATCATACAGCCTCTCACTTTGTTGTTGCCCCCAGCATCAATGGTTTAATTAATCAAGAACTGGGATAAAACTCTGGCCATGAAGGCAGAGCCAATGGATAGTTCAGAGTCAAGTTGCATGACATTGATGAAAAGGTTGACTGTATTCCGTTTTCTGTCAAATCAGTGTTGTAAACGTATTTTGTTAATGCAAATCATATTATTATTATGTTACAGTTGATTTTGATCACTGAAACCCTCCATGCCCCAAGAGGGGTAAAAGGCAAACTAAATCTTGAATTGTATGTGTGTGTGTGTGCGTGCATGAGTGGTACGCGTACGTGCGTGCGTGCATGCAGGCCATGTATATGTGTGTGGCAAAAAACAAAACCTTATGGTATAATGAGAGAGAGAGAGAGAGAGAGAGAGAGAGAGAGAGAGAAGAGAGAGAGAGAGAGAGAAGAGAGAGAGAGAGAGAGAGAGGAGAGAGAGAGAGGAGAGAGAGAGAGGAGAGAGAGAGAGTGAGAGGAGATGAGGAGTAGAGAGAGAGAGAAGGAGAGAGAGATGTCTGTTTAGGAGAGATCGAGGAGAGGAGAGAGAGAGAGAGATTTGATGATTTATTCTTTTATATCGAGGATAATGGGCTAAACACTCTTGTGCTTTTTTTTTTATCCAGTCCCGTGTGTATGCAGTTTGTAAATGTCATCTTTTCCCACGGCACACGATGGCCTACTCTTACGAAAAGCGGAACAGGATTTAACGTGTGCGCAAGATGTTCTGCGTGCGTTCCACACGGGGCCTCGGTTTGTAGTCTCATCGGAAGGGAGAGAGAGAGAGAGAGAGAGAGAGAGAGAGAGAGAGAGAGAGAGAGAGAGAGAGAGAGAGAGAGAGAGAGAGAGAGAGGAGAGAGAGAGAGAGAGAGAGACAGACAGACAGACAGACAGACAGACAGACAGACAGACAGACAGACAGACAGAGACAGAGAAGAGAGAGAGAGAGAAGAGAGAGAGGAGAGAGAGAGAGAGAGAGAGAGAGAGAGAGAGAGGAGAGAGAGAGAGAGAGAGAGGAGAGAGAGAGAGAGAGAGAGAGAGAGAGAGATCCCCAGAGAACAGACATCTCAGAGGCTCTCAGCTACCACTTCATCCAGAAATATCCAGTGGTGCTAGGCTACCTCTGTGGTGTCCTTAACTGATGTTCTTGTCCCTGTCTGGCATCAGACTTTCCAATGCCGAACCTAGTCCAAACCATGACTGAAAATTATGCTTGAACTGCTTAGCACATCGCTTTGACTATCAACACGCATGAAAATGCAACCAAAATGATTGCAGAAAAAAAAAATCCGCAAATTAAAAACTTTTACAGACCGAAAACGAGTACTCCCTAACTATGTGGAAGAATCTGTTGTTCACCTGATTGGTGCCTTCACAAAAAAAATAGGGATTGTTGTCAGATTTGGGTGAAAAAAAAAAAATTCTTGCCATGTACAGTCTGTGTGTGCCTTGGCAGCCCACCTTGTGACGGGAAGTTACAGCTAAGCTTTCACACACACAAAAAGTTTTGTTTTTAAATCTCGGTTGAGCCTACTCACCTTACGACTAGGGCCACACTTTACGACACAAAGTATGCCTGTTCTTATTGGGTTTTTTCTTTTATATCGAGGATAATGGAATAAGCACTCTTGTACTTTTTTTTACATCCAGTCCCCGTGTGTATGGAGTTTTGTAAATGTCATCTGTTCCCACCGGCACACGATGGCCTACTCTTACGAAAAGCAGAACAGGATTTAACGTGTGCGCAAGATGTTCTGCATGCGTTCGCACACGGGGCCTCGGTTTAAAGTCTCATCCGAAGACTTTTGGGGAGAGTGGAGTCAGCACTGATGTTAACTCCCGGAGAAAAATCTCCTCGACCGGACTGAACCACTACTGTTTATTTATTTATTTATTTATTTATTTATTCTTTTATATCAAGGATAACAGAATAAGCAATCATGTGATTTTTTTCATCCGGTCCCCGTGTGTATGCAGTTTTGTAAATATTGTCATCTGTTCCCACCGGCACGCGATGGCCTACTCTTACGAAAAGCAGAACAGGATTTAACGTGTGCGCAAGATGTTCTGCATGCGTTCGCACACGGGGCCTCGGTTTAAAGTCTCATCCGAAGAACTTTTGGGGAGAGTGGAGTCAGCACTGATGTTAACTCCCGGAGAAAAATCTCCTCGACCGGACAAAACCACTACTGTTTTATTTATTTATTTATTTATTCTTTTATATCGAGGATAACAGAATAAGCAATCATGTGCTTTTTTTCATCCGGTCTCCGTGTGTATGCAGTTTTGTAAATATTGTCATCTGTTCCCACCGGCACGCGATGGCCTACTCTTACGAAAAGCGGAACAGGATTTAACGTGTGCGCAAGATGTTCTGCGTGCGTTCGCACACGGGGCCTCGGTTTAAAGTGTGCGTGCATCAGAGTGCAAGGCTCCAACTGGGCTACTAACTAACCTTGTAGGCTGGCCTACAGGCTAGGGGCCTGGCCTGGGTTGTAGCCTAGTAGGCCGAGGCCTAGCAACAGCCAAGTAGTTTGAAGAAACCTTCAAGTTTATCGGCAACAGCAGCAGCTAAGGCTAGTTAGTACGCTAGTAGTATGAATCTTAAACTGAATCGACGTAAGTCAAGTATCAAGTGGTAGGCGACAGAAATGCTTGCAAACTAGGCAGACATAGGGCACACATACTTGTTAGGCCTACGTGCTTTGAACTAATTGCCGGAGAAATTCAGCGCTGAAAACACTTAGGCCTATAGGCTAGGCTAGGCTAGGCTAGGCCAGCAAGATGCTGCTGGGCCCTAGGCATAGCCTAGCCTAGCTAGGCCCCTAACCTCTCGCCTAGCGCAGTGTAGGCTAGGCTAGGCTATCAGTGCGGCAACCGGGAAAACTTGACTTGTGCGTGCCTGGCTATTGTGTTGATTCTGGCCCACCCTAGCGTGCTCTCTCTCTCTCTCTCTCTCTCTCTCTCTCTCTCTCTCTCTCGCACGCACGCACGCGCGCGCTCGCGCGTTCACCCCCTTGACCCACACAAAAAAACTCAGTTGTGGGCGCACGCGTGTGTGCGCGCGCACACACACACACAAACACGTGTGCGTTCACCCACCTTCGCGCGCACGCAACACACACACACACACACACACACACACACACACACGCACGCACACGCGTTCACCCACCTTCACACACACACACACACAAGCAAATTATACAAAGCTCAGTTATGCGCGCATACACACACACACACACACACACACACACACACACATACGTGTGCGCTTGCGGAACTTCACACACACATACACACACGCACCCACGCATACACCTACACACATACGCGCGCGCGCACGCACACACATACACCGCATGACACCCACAAAAGCGAAACCAACTTCAAAAGCGGTCGAATCGACCCTACAGTTTAATCGGTTTAGATCAGTCTTCCGTCATTATTTAGTCACGTAGTAATTCTACCAACACTGAAACCACAAAAGAAAGGAAACGTGTTTTGAGATGGATGAAGAAGACAAGGAAGAGCGGTTTTACAAATCTTGGGCTCAGCATCCCTGGGCGGTTGACACAAAAATCCCGTTATTAGGCCTATTCGCCACTGACTCGACCAGTGCTGGAAAATCCGGTTAGGTTATACGCTACACGCGAAAGAACCACATCACATGAGCAAAGTCTGTACTCGAGCCTGAAGGCCTATCATATTTCAGGGTAAATGTGACAACAGGACACAAACCCGAGTCTCTGCTGTCACTTCGTTTTAAAATTATGATGTATTAACAGACACGCGCTCGAAAACTGAACGGTGGTATCGAAAGTACAAGGGTAACTGTACACGGTAAAGTAAGGGTAGGAGAGTTACGGGTATTATTGCGCCACCCTGCCGACAGACGTCGCTGCGTGCGTGGCGAGTCAAGAAACAACATGGCTTCACCCGAAACAGCGAGCGATACGGTGGCAGCTGCTACAAAACCACCACCCGTCCCTTTGGAGCAAATGTCCAAGGAGGTAAGCTGATTCAGTTCTTGGCCAGGGTGGTGACTTGCTTTGCCGCTTGCCTATCCGGCTTTCAAGTCCGTGGTAGGCCTAGACTACAAGTTGTGTTGCAGTCGTCACCACCACTTACAACGGATGGAGAGAGTGAGGGGGGGTGGCAACACTTTTCGCAGTCTTTGTCGTTGCGGGTTTCCTCTCACGCACTCACAGCACTGCCAATGTGAGCTAATGAGATGACCGAAATACCCAGATGTGACAAACTACGTGTTCGACTAAGTATCGCCTCCACTTAGTTGCCGAACGCTCAAGTGTGAACGAACAACGTGGAGAAACATAACGGAACGTGTGTGGGTTTTGTGTCGTGAATTCGACAGTCACAAGGTGGTAGTGAAGTTTTTACCGTTACAAAATAGCTGTGGTTTCACTCGGGGTAGAGACTCATGTTTCGCCTCTCGCGGGCTTTTGCTTTCATTATCATTCAGGTCAGTCGTGCGTGACGTAGATAGGGGGTCGGTAGAGGTTGAACTAGAGAATTTTCAGGTCAGTTTTCATCCCAATATTTTAGTTGTGAAAAAATATAGGCCTATTTGTCATGTATACATGATGACATGATCTTATGATTTGAGTATGAAGTTAATGTGATCCATACAACACAACACTACAGCACGACTCTAACAGGACATTTTACCAGTAAGTCAGTATGTAGGGGGAAAAAAAAATCAGGGCTGTCAGTTGTTCTGAAAGTCCTTGCAGTTTGGTATGTGTGTGTGGCCTGCAAAGTGTGTGTGTCACTGTGTGGTGTGTGTGTGTGTGTGTGTGTGTGTGTGTGTGTGTGTGTGGAGAGAGAGAGAGAGAGAGAGGAGAGAGAGAGAGAGAGAGAGAGAGAGAGAGAGAGAGAGAGTCTTATGCAGACCTCAGTGAGTTTTTTGGGGATGGAAGGGGTCTTTTCAGTTAGATTTGTTGTGTTATAAATATCTATGTGTCAGTTATATACTGCTCCATTGTGTGTTGTGTGTGTGTGTGTGTGTGTGTGTGTGTGTGTGTGTGTGTGTGTGTGTGTGCACATGCATACATCATGATACATACATACATGCTGAGTTTGCTCTGAACATGATTAATTGCTGTACACTAGCTTAGTGCTTGTTAGAGAACAGGGAAAAGGATTCAGAGAAATATACAGGGAGAGGGAAGGGCAATTGTTTAACTTTCTCTGCCAGATTTGATTAGAGATAATGCCTTGGGGATTTGTTTGGTGATCATTTGAACACTTTTACTCTATGCTCAGCAAAGAAAAGGCTCTCTTTTAAACTAAAAAAATGATAAAGTTCTGTGGAGTACACGGATAAATCATTGTAAATAATTCAAACTCTCCAGTTGTAACTCCCAACAGTTTGGCTACTCCTTATTCTTACTCTTACAATGAAAAGAAGGCAGGTTAAATGTAGTTTGTCTTAAGTCACTGTAATAAATGTTATATAACTGAATTAATTAAAGATGAGCAATATCAAAATTATTGATGTTGAGAGACGGAGTGTGTGTGTGTGTGTGTGTGTGTGTGTGTGTGTGTGTGTGTGTGTGTGTGTGTGTAAAACTGTAAACTTACAAGTTTGGGTTTTTTTTGTGGCTTTTGGGTGTTCAGAAGAGAAAGAAGCATGTTTTTTTTTTTTTTTTTTTTATAAATTCATTGCCTGTCTTGGAACTTGCTCACAATAAGTGGTTCTGTCAGATTCACTTTACTTAAAGTTTATACTTACTATGTAACTTACTTACTTAGCCCCTTCAGTGCCCTACCTTATTTTGGGTTTTGAAACCTTATTGATGAATTTACCAAGCCATCTCTGGTTGTGGAGGGTAATAAATAAATAATTATATAAAAAAAAACCCAAACTTCTAGCATCTAAACTACCTCACAAAAGTACACATTTAACCTGTATTTTTCTGAAAGGAAAATAAGCTAACTAAATTTATGATGACTTTGAGTGTACAATGATAGATAATAAATCAATAAGATGTAATTTAAGTGAGATCGTGGGAATGATGCGAATGTATTCTTGGGTTTGGCAAGCTGGGATATTCATCGCTATTCGGGGATATCATATAATTATTATATATTGTGTTAAACGTAAATCCTTGGCACTGAGGAGGTTAAAAAACGTTTTCTTGCATGAAGCTCCTTTACTGTGCATTTATTTGTAGTAGTCACTGTGTGAGTCACTGAGTGTGGTGGTGGTGTGTTGTGGTGGTGTGTGGTGGTGTGTGTGGTTGTGTGGTGGTGTGTGTGGTTGTGTGGTGTGTGGTGGTGTGTTGGTGTGGTGTGGTGTGTGTGTGTGGTGTGTGTGTGTGTGTGTGTGTGTGTGTGTGTGTGTGTGTGTGTGTGTGTGTGTGTGTGTGTGTGTGTGTGTGTGTGTGTGTAGTGTGAACTTGTATTCGTATGTGTATACATGTGCATCATAGAAGTATACAGACCTGTACAGTATCGTTGATCTATCATGTGTGGTGTGGGGTTGTGTGTGTGTGTGTGTGTGTGTGTGTGTGTGTTGTGTGCGCGCGCGTATGTGTCTTGTGTGTGTGTTTGTGTGTGCGCACGTGTGTGTGTGTGTGTGCATGCATGTATGCATGTGTGTGTGCGTGCACGTGCGCGTTTTTGCATGTTTTTGAATTTTTAAACTAAAAATTTAGAAAAGATTAGAACTATTATCGAAAGTTTTAGCACAATGTCAATAGTAGGACTATGATATATACCGCAGATTTTTTAATTGATATTATATATACATATATATAATATAATATGAAATATTGTCCACATCAGGATAATGTTGTCATTGGACATTGCTCAGTTCATTATTAACTGTTATCATTTTGGGATTTTTATTGGCTTTTGTTGATTTTTTCCCCCATTTTATTGAAATCTTACTTACTGTATTTGACTAGCAGCAATTTGAAATTAAAAATTAATTCAAATTACTGGTGCTATTTTCTTTTGGTCATTTTCTTGTAATGTGTTTGTTTTGCATGCATACATAATTTGTGTATGATTTATTAACAAATTGATTTAGAATTTAGTACTTTGTCAGCTTTTGGATTTGTGGAATGAAGCAAAAACTGAGGGGGGGGGGGGGGGGGAAGTCACTATAATATATTATTTATATAGTAGTGTATCAGACATAATTTATGTATTAAACACATAAAATGCCAATAGTGTAGTTAGATTGAGGCAGGTGTGAATGATGAGAGAATTAATATTCGCATACAGTGATTCACCTTATTTTAAATCTGAAAAAAAAAAGATGGATTGGACTGAATCACCTTGTGATCATTATTATTTTTTATACTAGACTAGTAAAGTAGTATGCTATAGTTAGTGGTCTGGGCCTCGGCTTTGCATGGCAAATACAGAAATAGAGAGTGGGACTGGTTTGTGTGCACCGTGTAGATTAACTACATACAGTATACACACACATACATATATTAAAAAAAAAAACCCAACCAAACTATTATCTATTTTTATTTATTTATTTATAAATTTATTTTATATCGAGGATAATAATAGAATAAGCACTTGTGTGCTTTTTTCCATCCAGTCCCTGTGTGTATGCCGTTGTGTAAATATTGTCATCTGTTCCCACTAGCACACAATGGCCTACTCTTATGAAAAGCGGAACAGGATTTAACATGTGCGCAAGATGTTCTGCGTGTGTTCGCACATGGGGCCTCGGTTTACAGTCTCATCCAAAAGACTTTTGGGGGGAGTGGAGTCAGCACTGATGTTAACTCCAGGAGAAAAATCCCTTGACCGGGAATCAAACTCGGGTCGTCAAATTGCCAGCACAATGTTCTGACCATTAGGCTATCACTGTATCAGTTATAATAATTGATATCATTCAGGGTTTGATTCTTTTTCAGCAGAGGGAAAAGCCCAGATATTTCATTTTCAGAGAGAGAAGGGCACATTTTGCCTCTCATACCACTTTGTCTAGACATGAGATGTTTTCCAGAACTTTTAAAATACATACTTTTTTTTTTTTTATTGATTTATTTATATTGGGAGTATGCATAGTATTAGTACTAGTACTAATACTATGCATACTCCCAATAGTAGCCAAGGCTAAAGAGTGTGATGTCATACTTTACAGGGCATGTATGTTTCCCAGTAACTTATTTCAGGTCACATGAGATGATGAGTGAATGCGCGCACGCATGCACGGCATAACACACACACACACACACACACACACACACACACACACACACACACACACACACACACACACACACACACACACAGGACGGGATAGCCTCTAGTGGTCAGAACATTGCGCTCGCAGTTTGATGACCCGGATTCGATTCCTGTTCGAGGGGATTTTTTTTCCCCTTGAGTTATCATTAGTGCTGACTCCAGTCTCCACTCTCCCCAAAAGTTCTATGGATGAGACTATAATTTATAAACTGAGACACCAGTGTGCGAACCCACACAGAACATCTTGCGCACATGTTAAATCCTGTTCTGCTTTTTGTAAGAGTAGGCCATTGTGTACCGGTGTGAACTTGATATTGATAAGATTTACAAAACTGCATACACAGGGACTGGATGTAAAAAGCACATGAGTCCTTATTCCATTATCCTTGATATAAAGGAATAAATAAACACACACATACTCTCACACACACACACACACACACACACACTCTCACACTCACACACTCTCTCTCTCTCTCTCTCTCTCTCTCTCTCTCTCTCTCTCTCTCTCTCTCTCTCTCTCTCTCTCTCTCTCTCTCTCTCTCTCCATTTCGCTCACTCTCTGTGTGTCACGCACACATGTGCACGCGCGCGCGCACACACACACACACACACACACACACACACACACACACACACACACACACACACACACACACACACAGATATTCATCATATTCTGGAAAAGTGAAACTTAAAAATTTTTTTTTTTTAAGCACTATCAGAATGAAAAAGAAGAAAAATGAAATTTCAAACATTAAGACTTCTTGAGCAACAAGAGCAAGCAATGCACATAAAAACGAAAAATCTGTTAGTGTGGTAACTTTCGGTTGGCTTGTGATGTGAATTTATAAATCAAACTACAGCAGTAGCATGTATGGAAGGGGAGGAGGGTGGGAAGCCAGGGAGAAACTTAAAGCCCAGCGGTTAGAACATCATACTGGTCATCTGACAACAGCTGATGCAGTGAGTTCAAGTCTCCACTCTAGTGTCTGTTTGAAAACGTTTTTGTTTTGTGTTTTGTTTTGCCAGAGTCATCGACATTTATTTATACTGGCTCCACTCCCCTGAAAAATCCTTCAGATTATAATAAACCGAGGTCGTGTGTGTGAACACATGTAAAAAAAAAAAAGTATGAAAATACTAAAAAGTGTAGGATAGACTCGTGTGTACACATACTTTCTGTGATATACACATGCATGTGCGCATGGACTTACATGCGCACTCATGCATGCATATACATACACATACACACACAAACATGCAAACGCACATGCGCGCACCCGCACACACACACACACACACACACAACACACACACACACACACACACACACACACCGAGTTCTACTCTACGCAATGAGCACATATATGTATAGATCTATTACTTGTCCACCAGTTCCTTGACATACTCTTTTTCAGTATATGAAACTGAAATCAACCCTGCTACATTATTTAATATCAAATAGTATAAATTGATCATCCTGCACAATTAAGATTTATGCATGTCACAGGGACTTTGTTGTTTTCTTGTTCTGAAATGGTTTTGGTTCTAAGTTAGTAAGTCTTGGGGAGGGGAAAAAAAAAGGGGGTTTCAGGTTTGTTGCAGCTTTTTATGTCGTTTGTGTGTTTTGATTTAAAACAAAAAAATGTCAGTGCTTTTGTGTCTTGCCATGTTTGACAGTAACCCAAGTTTGTTCATGCAGTGAGAAGCAGAAAAAATGGCGTCAGCTTGGCTGGCCTTGGTTGAGTCGGCCATTGCAGGCATCAGCGAGCCGGGCACCGCACTCTCAACTCTTCTTCTCTCCTGTGTAGCAAAGGTCACAACCGTGACCTCCGCCACCACGCCACCATGAACTAGAACTGGGGTGGAAGACTACTTGTAGTTTAGTTGAAGACTTGTACTGTTGGGCCCTGTTTTTGGGGGGTGTGCTGAAATTATTATAATATATATATATATTATATATATTAGTCTAACAGGATTACATCTTGGCTTCCCAGTTGTACATTTCTAGTCACTGTGTGAATGTCTTGTTTTTGTTTTTTTTGTTTCCTTACGACCTTGAGATGTAGTTTTATATCTGTTGACTAACTGAAACATGAATGGATCATGTAAGGGGAGCCCAGTGTGTTCTGATGAAACCTAAGGGAGCAGGGCAGAGTGTCATTGCTCTGCAGTCAGAAGGACTTGGTTTGGTTAGGGAGAAATCGCTGAACGAACCTCGACTTGTAGCCTGCCTAGAATGGTCAGAAATCGGGAGCAGGCCCGTCCGTGTAGATCTGCTCTGTCATGGGAGAAAAGTTTGACTACCTGACCCCGAAGCTCCTTGTCGCAGCAGTATTGGTCCGAAGAATTTGAAGATTTATTCAGCTTCATCTTGCTCAAGGACTGTCATGGTGACGTTTACTCGTTGCCCGAGTTTTCTAGTCGTTTTTTTCAACTACTACTGCTGTTAACTGGTTTTCCTTTTTCTTTTTTTCTGGAGATTCTGCCATATTTGAAAATACTCAAATTAATGCAAAAGAAGCCCATGTTAGCTCCTTGGACTGCATTTAGTATTATTACTCACTCCCCGTGCTGTCGTCACTCTAGTCAAGAGAACATTGGGCTTTTTACTAACTCAGTCAGCTAGCACCTTTTTTTGGGTGCCGTTTTTATTTCTGGTCTTCCATTGATTATTGTAACGTTGAAAAACTGGAGCTGTGATTTGACTATTATTTATAGTCAGAAGACAAAAGAGGAATGATTTGAGGGAAAAAAAAAATTGTTTAGTCTACAACGAATCTTTAAGAAACTGACTGATCTTAAAAAAAAAAAAAAATGTACGGAAAATTGAAAATTCAGTACAGAAATCAACTGAGATCATAGAAGAAAAAAAAAAAGAGAGAAAAAAAGTGATTGTACATGTGATATTTGTTAATCGTACCTCATCATGCCATAGACTGAACACACCGGGAGTTTAGGGAGGGAGGAAAAGAGAGGAGGAGGAGGAGAAGAAGAAGAAGAAGAAGAAGAAGAAGAAGAAGAAGAAGAAGAAGAAGAAGAAGAGAAAAAGAAGAAGAATTACAAGGAAGAAATAGACGAGGAAGAAGACGAAGACGAAGGAGGACAAGAAGGCAAAGAAAAAGAAGACGAAGAATTACGAAGAAGAAATAGACGAAGGAAGACAAAGAAGAAATAGACGAAGAAGAAGAAGGAGAAGAAGACTAAGAAGAAGAAGACGACAAAGTATTACAAAGAAGAAATAGACGGAAGAAGAAGAAGGACAAAACGAAGAATTGCGAAGAAGAAGTAGACGAAGAATTACGAAGAAGAAATAGACGGAAGAAGAAGGACAAGACAAAGAATTGCGAAGAAGACAAAGAAATCACAAAGAAGAACTACAAAGAAGAAACAGCCGACGAACACGACGAACAAACAAACAAGCCCCAGCCACCAACCATGTCCTCCAAACGCAAAACGGCGGTGCTGAAAGGGGAGAAGGTGGCGTGCCAAGAGCTGAGGCAGCACCTGTACGGCACGGAGATCTACCGCCAGGCCAGCATGCTGCGCAAGGGGCGGGAGGTGCACAAGATCTACGTGGACGTGCACAAGGGCCTCAGCTTCATGGACGACCGCTTCTCCCTCACCGAGTTCGGCCGCATGGTGCTGGAGAGCGGGAGCGTGCGCGCAGGGCGCGCGCGCAACGTGCGGCAGATCGTGGTGGCCCGCGAGACGCTGTACTGCAGCGGCACCACGGGGTGCATGCGCGCCTGCGGAGGCCACGGCCAGTGTCTGCCAGGTGAGAGGGAGAGGAGAGGGAGGGAAAGAGGGGGAGGGAGGGGAGGAGGAGGAGGGAGAGGGAGGGGAGGAGGAGAGAGGGGAGAGAGAGACAGTAGGGAGTAGGTGGGAGAGAGAGAGAGAGAGAGGGAGGGAGAGGAGAGAGAGAGAGAGAGAGAGGGGGGGGGGGGGGGGGAGGGAGTGAGGGAGAGACAGAGAGAGACAGATTTTTTTGGTTTTGTTTTTGATTTTATTTTTATTCTTTTATGTCGAGGATAATGGAATAAGCACTCTTGTGCTTTTTTTTTTTTTTTTACATCCAGTCCCCGTGTGTATGCAGTTTTGTAAATGTCATCTGTTCCCACCGGCACATGATGGCCTACTCTTACGAAAAGCAGAACAGGATTTAACATGTGCGCAAGGTGTTCTGCGTGCGTTCACACATGGGGCCTCGGTTTAAAGTCTCATCCGAAGGTTTTTTTGGGGAGAGTGGAGTCAGCGCTGATGTTAACTCCAGGAGAAAAATTTCCTCGACCGGACTCAAACTTGGGTCGTCAAATTGCCAGTGCAATGTTCTGACCACTAGGCTATCCGTCCCCCTGAGAGAGAGAGAGAGAGAGAGAGAGGAGAGAGAGAGAGAGAGAGAGAGAGAGAGAGAGAGAGAGAGGAGAGTCTTGGCTGGCTGGCTTGCTTGCTTGCTGCTGACTGTTTTTTTGTCTTGTCGGGTCTCCTCCTCCCCCTCCTCTCCCCTCTTTCCCCCTCTTCCCCCCTCTTCCCCTCTCCCTCCTCTTCCCCCTCTCCTCGCTTTTGTTGACAAGGCTTCATGGTGTATGTGTGGGGGAAAATATGTGGTGATGTAGATGTTCTGAAAAATGGGGGGAGAAAAAAATGATAAATGGGTGTATTATTGTGTTCTGGTCACCATTTATCTTGATTACTAAAAAAAGAAGAAAAAAGCCTGTTCGTCTTGGTTTTATTGGGGACCGAGTGTAGAGGCAGATGATTTCTCAACAGCATCTAGGGTGGTCATCTCACTTTTTGGGGACACGCACCAGGCGATTTTCTCTGTCTTTCTTGGGGACACCGCACTAGGCGATATTTCTCTGTGTTTCTTGGGGACACAGTAATAGGCGATATTTCTCTTTCTTGGGGACACCGCACTAGGCGATATTTCTCTGTCTTTCTTGGGGACACAGTACTGGGCGATATTTCTGTCTTTCTTGGGGACACCGCACTAGGCGATATTTCTCTGTCTTTCTTGGGGACACCGCACTAGGAGATATTATCTGTCTTTCTGGGGACACCGCACTAGGAGATGATTATCTGTCTTTCATGGGGACACGCACTAGGCGATATTTCTGTCTTTCTTGGGGACACCGCACTAGGCGATATTTCTCTGTCTTTCTTGGGGACACCGCACTAGGCGATATTTCTCTGTCTTTCTTGGGGACACCACACTAGGCGATATTTCTCTGTCTTTCTTGGGGACAAAGTAATAGGCGATATTTTCTGTTTTCTTGGGGACACGCACTAGGCGATTTATCTGTCTTTCTTGGACAAGTAATAGGCGATATTTCTCTGTTTCTTGGGACACAGTAATAGGCGATATTTCTCTTTCTTGGGGACACAGCACTAGGCGATTTTTCTCGGTCTTTTTTGGGACACAGCACTAGGCGATATTTTCAGTCTTTCTTGGGGACACAGTAATAGGCAATATTTCTCTGTCTTTCTTGGGGACACAGTAATAGGCGATATTTCTCTGTCTTTCTTGGGGACACAGTACTAGGCGATATTTCTCTGTTTGAGATAATAAAGTATTTTGAATTGATGTCCTGCATATGTTGGATCAGCACAGGCATGTTGGCTCACTGCTGAAGGAACCTACCTGACAGCAGGGCCGGGCCTGATCTGTTTAAATAACAACAAAAAATTGTTCTTTTATATCGAGGGTAGTGGTCTGCTTAGTGAGCCATTGGCAGAGCTCTCCTCGCGTACAGTGGAGAGAGAGAGAGAGAGGCTGTGGACGGTAGTGTGACAAAACAAAGCCAGGGTGTGTGGCTTCTGGGGTGAGACGCTACAGAACCAGCAGGTTGAAGCAGCTGCATTGCTATATTTAAGGAAAAAAAAAGAAAAAGAAAACCTCCCCCCCCCCCCCATCCCCCGTCTGGTCCTCAAACCCCAACAATCAGAAAACAAACCTTCCCCAGTTACACCCCCCCTTCCCCCCCCAAAAAAAAAACCCCAACAACCCCTCACACCCCCCAAAAAAAACACACACCACCACCACCACAAACCCCATTCATAGGCAAAAAAGAGATCTAGATGCATTGTGGGCTGTCGACCTGCATAAGTACAATGCATGCATGTAACTTTGCTGTTGGTACATTTATAGTATCAACACATTTTTGAAGATCTGTTTTCTTTTCCCCTGACCACAGTCTGTGTGTGAACTAGGCAAACAATATATAATATATATTTTTTGTTTGTTGGTTGTGGTGGTTTAGTTTTCAAAGCTTCCTGTATCCTGACCCCAAAAGGAGGGTGGGTGCCTGTCTCTATTTTCTGTTGACTTTGGCTTGATAGGCTATGGAGTTGAGATTCCTGAGGGGGGGAGGTAAGGTTGGCATTTTGTCACTGATTTGACAGTTTGCTGACAAAAAGGTTTCGTAGGTGTTGAAGGACAGACTGTCATACTGGGAGTTTGTCACATCAGGATGATGGGGAGTGGAAGGGGGGGGGGGGGGAAGGGGGGCTGGGGGGGGGAGGGTTAAGACCTGTAGCAGTTTAGTGCTAGTGGAGGGAGGGGAGGGGAGTGTTTCATGATGACACTGTTTGCTGTATAAGATGTGAACGGGAGTGTTAGAAGATGCAGTTATATGGTTTTTAGCTCGGATGAAAAAAAGAAAAAACTATAATATTAGTGACTTTCAGGCATTCAGCTCTGGTGGTCTGCGAGTCTTGTGGCTTGTGGATTTCCAAAGGAAGGAATTTTAACATAGTGGTGATGAACAGATATAAAGTAGTTTAATTTGAGCAGTGTTGTGTGTAAATAAAGAGTAGTTTGGCTTGATTGGCTTTTGGATAGAGGACGTAGTTGGCTTGAATGGCATTTTGATCTAGAGAGAAAGAAGTTGGTATGAATGGCATTTTGGATAGAGGAATGGTTTGGTTGAATGGCATTTCTTTGGCAGACGCATAGAGGAATAGTTTGATGTAAATTATGAGTGGCATTTTGGGTAGACTGGTAGAGGAATGGTTTGGTATGAATTATTGAGTGGCATTTGGGGGTTATACTGGTGGTAGAGGAATAGTTTGATATGAATTATTGAGTGGCATTTTGGGGTTATACTGGTGGTAGAGGAATAGTTTCTGAATTATTGAGTGGCATTTTGGGGTTATACTGGTGGTAGAGGAATAGTTTCTGAATTATTGAGTGGCATTTTGGGGTTATTACTGGTGGTAGAGGAATGGTTTCTGAATTATTGAGTGCATTTTGGGGTTATTACTGGTGGTAGAGGAATAGTTTCTGAATTATTGAGTGGCATTTGGGGGTTATACTGGTGGTAGAGGAATAGTTTCTGAATTATTGAGTGGCATTTTGGGGGTAGACTGGTGGTAGAGGAATAGTTTGGTATGAATGGCATTTTGAGGCAGAGAAATGGTTTGATATGAGACTGAGAAGGTTGTTTTTTTGGTAGAGGAGATAGTTATGCAGGGAAGGCCTTTTAGGTAAAGAAGATTGGTATGAAGGGAATTTTAGGGAGGAGGATGTGGCTCAAGTCAAACGTCATTGTGGGTAAATCATATCTTCATACTAGAAAGTAGTGTAATATGAATTACTGAAAAGTATAGGGGGTTAAACTAATAAAGGAAGTGGGTTGTCTTGGACTTTGTGGTAGATTTGGGTGAAAACCTCCAAGGTGTTTTGTCTTTTTTTTGGGGGGGGGGGGGGGGGGGGGGGTAAAGGAAAAGGTGTTGTGGAAAATGGCTGACAGAAGAGAATGGCAGTTGGGAGACAGGTTGCTTTCAAAACTCAAATCACCAAGTTAAAAAGCGAACTGGTGGGGTTTAAATATTTATCAAAGAGACTTGTTACCTTTAAGCACTAAATTGTTGATTTTAGGAAACACACCTTAATGGGCCAAAGGAGAAAAAAAAAACCCAACATTTTGCTATTCAATGGGGAAAAAAAGGAAGGCAGAGAGGATCTCATGGTGTCACTCACCTTGCTTGTGTTATGCCTCTGTGGTGCTTACCAGGGAGCAAAGCATTGTCTGTCTGCAGAATGAAGTTGTCTTTTATTATTTTTTTTGTGTTTTTTTTTCCAAATCCTTAGTTAAAACCAGCACAGTACTGCTGTAATAAAACTTGTGGGGTCAGGTAAAAATCGGTGTCTCTTTGGGAGCTGAAGACAAGGCTTGATTTGAGACTGATGATGAAGTGTGATGTTCTTTTGATACATCACCACCTTTTTGCCAGTCTGCAGTTTATGACAGAAATCTTTTTTTTGTTTTTTTTTGTTTTTTGTTTTGCGGCTGTTCTTCTGCAAGTTTGATTAGTTCATAGTTGCTGGTCAGCCTCAATATATTCAGACCCTTTTAAAAAAAAAAAAAAAAAAAAAAAAAAAACTGCAGGGAGTGACATTATTGTCTGCCCATGTATTATTTGAGACCAGCTTGTACTGAATATCCTCTTTGGTAGAGGAAGTGGTTTAGAATGAATGTTAAATAAGACCCAAAAAAAAAAAAAAAAAAAAAAAAGGAAGCACTTGAGTTTACCACTGTTGAGAGTCGGCGAAGGAAATAGGGAAAGCGAATAGGATGCTGTAGTGGGTAAAAACTCATAAGAGGGCGGGGAGTGGGTTAGGCTAGAAAGGGCAGGCTGAATCTCCCCTAAGACCCATGTTCACCCTAACCCCCCCCCCCCCCCAAAACCCCCCCCCAAACCCCAACAAAACCAAAAAAAACAACAAAAAAAAGCCCTTCCCCCCCTCCCCTTCCCCCCCCTCCCCCCTGCTGTGTTCCTCCCAACTCAGGAAAAAAAAACCCCCAAAACCCAAACCAACCCAACCAACGCATTCCCGCCCCCCTTGCGAACAAAGCGCCTCGGTTTTTTTTGCAGATTGCGACAAGGCCAAAGTGCGGGGGCACAAGTGCAGCTTTCGGGTGAAGCTGACCATGCGGCTGGGCTTTGTGGACCACTGGTTCGTGGAGATCCTGGGCAGCCACAACGCCTTCAGGGACCCCGGCGACTCCCCACCACCACCACCACCACCACCACCACAGCAGCCGCAGCCACCAGCAAAGCGGAGGAGGAGGAGGAGGAGCCCACGGACTACAGCCAGGGGGGGGACAGCGGGGGCTCCTCGGCCACCTCAGAGCCGGAGCATCGCAATTCGCCCATGGCGGAGGTGGCTCTGTTGCGGCAGAACGGCGCCTGCACTGCCGCAGCAGCAGCAGCAGCGGCAGCGGCGGCGGCCATTTGCGACCCGTACCGGAGTTCTCCCCCGTTCTCTACCTCAGCACGGCCTCCCCTTTAAACATCCCCGTCTTCCCCGAACCCTATTCCATCGGCGCGCAGCACCGGCACCGCCACGCCATGGCCTCCGCCGGCACCCCCACCACCCCCTGGGCACCCTCCCCCCCGCGGCCGTTGCCGTCATGCATTCCCAGCCGCAGTTGTCTTCCTTGGACTTGAGTTGTAAAGCGGAGGTGGAGGGCGGCAAGGGCAGCAGCAGCAGTCGTCTCCCCGACCGCACCTCCTCCTCTCCGGTCGAGCGGACGTCCAAGATGGCGGGCTGCTCGGGGCGGGCGACCAAGAACGGGCACGTGACCCCTCCTCCTCCCCCCCCTCCGCGTTGTGTGGGGGGGACCCTGCCTTGCTGCCCCCGAGAGAAGCGAGTTGCTGAAGTCGTACTTGAACGCCGCCGCCGACGGCCCCGAGAAGAAGAAGAACAACAGCGGCGGCAAGACCAACGGCAACAGCGACGGCGTGTCGGACTTGTCCAGAAGCTCCTTGGAGTCCCAGGGGGTGTCCAAGAAATACTGGACGTACCAGTTCTCCTCCTCCACCCCACAGCTGTCCCCCCCCTCCCCTAGTCCTCAGAACGGCCACGACCCAGCCATGGAGGGGGAAGAGGAGGAGGAGGAGGATGGGGGGAGCAACCTGGTGATAGATGATGAACGAGAATTGATGGAGGAGGAGGAAGAGGAGGAGGAGGAGGAGGGGACGGTGGAGGACGAGGAAGAGGAAGACAAGGTAGCCCGATGTTGTGGGTGAAGGGACTTTGTTGGCATGAGTTCTTCCCCCCCCTTTTTTTTTTTTTTTTTTTTTTTTTTTTTTAACCCACTTGCTTCCCTTGTGGCGATGCGCAGAGCATGTGCATGTTGTCTTTTTGACATGGGGGGTAGCCGTTCTGTCCCTTTGTTGTTCCTACCTAGTTCTTGCATGATGTCTTTATATGGTTGTTGGTTCCTTGATTAACCAGAAAGGGGGGGGAAACCCCCCACATGGCTGCTTTGTGCAACTACTGTTGTATCCATAGCAACTAAAAAAAAACAAAAACAAAGAAAAGTAAGGGGGGCTGCATTTAGAGGAATCTGTTTGTATATTTATTAATATTCATGTTGACGGTGGGGTTTTGTCTTCCTGCTTATTTCCATGTTTTGTTGTTTTTGGGAATAAATGGTTTTTAATTTATGTGTTATATATATATTTCTTTGTTACATATTGAGAAAATGTGTGTTATGACTCTGTGGTAAGGGTTCTACATGTTGGTGAAAACAATAATGCAGTCGACTTCCACGTTATAACTGGATCACGATTTTGTTGCTCTTCAGTGAGGCATTATTGCTTGAACTAAATATTTTTCACTAATGGATGGATGGCTATGTCACAATGGCATGGTTATGAAAAAGCAGTTCGCTGGAAGTTGGTTGCATTAGATGTTCTGTTCTGTTTTGAAAGTTTTGCATTTTGCTGGATGCATTTGCATGTTATTTTTGCATATTTTATTTTGCTTTGGGCAATGGGTAAGCTTCCCACCTAATAAACTCTTTGTTATTTGGTGATTAAAAAACTATTATTTACCTTTACTGTATCTGGGAAACACTAATTCATGGTTATGTGTGTGATTATAGTGATAGTAAATGTGGGATGTTTGCATGGTTAGTAAACATACTCCTGCACTGTGAATCAAGATTTGATGGATTTTAAAAAAATATTTGTTTATTTACATAAGCACAAATGCTAGCTGTAGCAGGTATCATTGACAACAAAGATTGGGTAAAGTGTCATTGTTTCTTTCTGCTGTTGCCTTGTCTGTGGGGCTCAACTCATCTTTGGCAAATTTTAAACCAACTAATCTTTGACTCGGGTCATGAGAAAGTTATTTGGACACCCACCCACCCTTGCACCATCACACTGATCATTTCTGTTTAAGTATATATATATAATATATATATATATATATATATAATTTATATTATATATTATATACATACACATATTTTTCCTTGGAAAAGTGTTGAATGTTGAAAAAGTTGGTTGCCGTCTCCCCGGCCCCCCCCCCCCCCACTTGCATGCAGTGATGATTTGATAAAAAAAAAATCAAAAAAATCTCTGGGCTGAAATCTTGTCCGGCTGTCTAGTTGTTGACTTGTTTTTTGCATAGTATACATGCATATGATATAGTATGAAGTTTTGAATGAGAACCATTGTTCTTGGCCTATTAATTATTGACGTAGATATATATATATATATATATATATATATTATATATATATATATATATATATATATTATATATACTGTTTGGCGAAAGAGCACCCAGTGGTGAGGACGGTTCAGGAGCTAGAAGAATACTCTTAAAAAAATTATTATTCTTTTATATCGAGGATAATGGAATAAGCACCCTAATGTTTTTTGTTTTTTTTTACATCCAGTCCCTTTGTGTATGCAATTTTTGTAAATCTTATCTATTCCCACAATGGCCTACTCTTACGAAAAGCGGAACAGGATTTAACCCGTGCGTAAGATGTTGTGCGTGCGTTCGCACATGGGGCCTCGGTTTACAGCCTCATCTGAAGGATTTTTGGGGAGAGTTGAGTCAGCACTGATGTTAACTTCCGGAGAAAAAATCCCCTCGAACAGGATTCAAACCCGGGTTGTCAAATTGCCAGCGCAATGTTCTGACCACTTAGGCTATTCTCCCCCCCCCCCCCCCCCCCCCCCCCCCCCCCCCCCCCTCTTGTCACCAGAATATTTTTGAAGATTTGTAGTTCAGTTCCTGGTAGTATCTAATGACTTGAGAGTTGAGGATTTTATCCTGAGGGTTCAGTTTTTGTCTGTCAGTGTCAGTCTTGCCTGTGTTTTTTTTTTCTCTCCTGACAATGATAAGCATCAGCTTACTTTTAGAACTACCATTCAGGGATTTAACTCCATTCACTTACTCTCTCTGTCATTAGTCATGGGCACTGTGTAGTGTGGTTTTACAGGTCCTTATTTTACATCAGTATAATGTTCGTTAAGGAAAAGCATACAACTTTCAGAACATGGAATAAATTTGCACTCATAAACTCCTCCCCCCCCCCGCCGAAAAAAAAAAATTACCCCAAAACGTTATTTAAAAAATGAAAATGCACTGAGTCACACCACAGTCCTCACACTTGAACGTGAATGAAATTCTGTTTTCTTTTCTTTTTCTGAATACGATATTTAAAAAATCTTTTTTTTTTTTGGGGGGGGGGGGGGGGGGGGGTGTGGTTCTGGAAACAAAAATGCACGCTTCCTGTCACAGTGAGAGGACAGTGTGTGTGTGTGTGTGTGTGCGTGTGTTGTGTGTGTGTGTGGTGTGTGTTGTGTGTGTTGCGTGTGTTGTGCGTGTGTTGTGTGTTGTGTGTGTGGTGTGTGTGTGTGTGTGCGTGTGTGTGTGTGTGTGTGTGTGTGTTGTGTGTCTTCAATTTTACGTCTGTTCACTTAATGTGATATTAGACGGTGTGTGTGTGTGTGTGTGTGTGTGTGTGTGTGTTGTGTGTTTGTGAGTGTGTTTGTGTGTGTGTGTGCGTGTGTGTTGTGTGTTTGTGAGTGTGTTTGTGTGTGTGTTGTGTGTGTGTGTGTGTTGTGTGTGTGTGTGTGTGTGTGTGTGTGTGTGTGTGTGTGTGTGTTGTGTGTGTGTGTGTGTGTGTGTGGTGGTGTGTGTGGGTGTGTTGCTGGCGCGTGTTGTGCGCGCGCGTGCGTGCATGTGTGCTCATGTGTGTGTGTTGTGTGTGTATGTGTGCGTGCGTGCGCGGCTGTGTGTGTGTGTGTGTGTGTGTGTGTGTGTGTGTGTGTGTGTGTGTGTGTGTGTGTGTGTGTGTGCATGTGCGTGTTGTGTGTGTGTGTGTGCATGCATGACAAGTTTTGGGGGGCACCTGACTGTGTGCCTTCAGCTGACAGGCTTTGTGACTGGTGGTATGAGGTGAAATGAAGGCTGTTGATGGGATGGGGTGTGGATGTGGTGTGTGATGTGATGTGTGTGTTGTGTGTGTGTATGTGGAGTGTGTGGAGGGGTGTATGTGGTGTGATGTGTATGTGGGTGTGTGTGTGGGAGTGGTGTGTGATGTGTGTGTGTGTGTGTGTGTGTGTGTGGGGTTGTGATGTGGTGTGGAGTGATGTGGTGTGATGTGTGGTGTTATGTGGTGTGATGGGATGTGGTGGGATGTGGGTTGTGATGTGGTGTCGTGTGTGATGGGTGTGTGATGTGGTGTGGGAGTGATGTGATGTGTGTGATGTGGTGTGGTGTGTGTGTGTGTGATGTGGTGTGATGGGATGTGGTGTGATGTGGTGTGTGTGATGTGTGTACTCCACCACCCCTGATCCCTTCCCTGGCCTTTCCTCATTTCTGTCATCTCTCATCCATACCCTCTTGTCCTTGTCTGTCTGACTGACTGTCTGGCTGTGTGTGTGTGTGTGTGTGTGTGTGTGTGTTGTGTGTGTGTGTGTGTGTGTGTGTGTGTGTGCGCGCGCACAGTTCCTGTATGCATTCTATTGTTGGAGGGTTTGGTGCAAAGATAACTCCCTTCCACCCCCACCCCCACCCCCACTCGAAAAAATAAAACACTAAACCAAACCCGTCCACACACAAAAAAGGAACACCCCGTCCTCCCTTTCCCCACATACCCACTGCCCCAGAAAAGGGTTATTAAAAAAAAAAAAAACATATATAAGGAAAAGAAACCAGTTTTTAAAAGTCCCCAGAGGTTTTTCTGAAATATTTTAAGAGGAGGGGGGGGGGGGGGGGGGGGGGGGGGGGAATGACATGAAATATTTTCATTAAATTTTGTGATTTTTTGGGGGGGGGGGGTAGGTTTTTGGTGATATGTAGCACATGGATCCATATGTGAGTGCATTCATTGATTCAATCATGTGCTGTGATGTATAGCACAGGCACACATGCGTGCATTCATTGATTCAGTCAATACGCGCATAGATCTTCTTCTGTCATTGAGAGAGAACAATCAGATCTGATTTTATCATGCGTCACCCACATTTGTATTATATCACTGTTCTTTTTGATTAAAAAAATTCTACTTTTTTCTATTAATAGATTTTTATGTTCTTTTTTAAAATTTTATTCTTTATTTTTGGCTTGTTCTATCTTTTGCGTTATTGATGTTATGGACTGATAGGGGCTGTTAAAGTGAACAAATATCTTTGGATTTATTCTGTTGTCTGAATTCCCCCCCCCCCTTCTCATCCCTTTTGTCTTTTTTGTGTTATTTGAATTAACTCATTCGGGGGAAAACGAGGGGTATAAACATAGTCTACAAGCAACTTGATAGATGAGTGTTTTTAGGGAGCATTTAAAAAAACAATGACAATTTATTTAAAATAATTGTAGAGCCTTGCATTTCTAAAGAGTTTTGCTAGCATGTTTACTTGATCCTGTCACAAATTGCTCTTTAAAGAGAAGGTCAGGAGGAAAGTAAGTTCTTTGAAATGCACTAAGAGATGCGGGGTACCATATGTTAGCCATACACTACACAACACTAGTTTGCTTAGTTAACATAGAATGGGTGGGGGGTGGGGGTGCTGCAGTGACAAAATGCTCCCTGCATTGAATTTGTGGCGGTTTTGTGCCAGGTCCTGAGCCTCTGGATGTTAACTTTCAAGACTGGCATGTTGAGTTTATAAATAAAAAATAGATGTTAAATTATAAGGCAGGCGAGCAAACATTGACATGATTGTATCAGCAGAAGTCGTTTCCCGAACTTTACCCTAGAGCGGAGGGGAAGGGACAGCGCAGTGGTCAGAACGCTTGCTTTCCCCAAGCTAAGGTTGAGCAGCGTCGAGCGTGGTTACCCTTTGGATGGGTCACCGTTTGCGCTGCCTTGGCTTCAGAACAGTCCCCCCAGTTCACCCAGCTGTGAATGGGTACCTGCCCTTTTAAGGGTCAGGGAAGGTAAAGCAGTGAGGGAGAGGAGATGGGCGCCGCCCTCAACACACTGGCCCCTAGAGAAGCTGAGGTCTCTGACGCCTCGCTCCCCTACGACCACACGGGTTACGGGACACCTTTAACTGTACCTGTACCCTAGAGCTGTGACTAACGAATGTAATAAGAACTGCAAGAAGGAGCTGGTAACTTTAAAAAAGCAAAAAAACAAAATGAAATGACCAACAAACTGACTTCTCATTTGACTTCCCAGGGAGTTGTCGGGGGACTGCACTGAGTTTTTAGCAGTTACGCTGCAGCAAGGTGTGATCCTGGTTATGGCCGTCATCACTCTCTGTCCTAGTCAATTTAAAAAAAAAAAAAAAAAAAAAAAAAAATTTATTTTTAAAAAGTCTCTGATGTAGTCTTGACTGTAGACAACTCTGGCACTTTCCACCAAGGGTTTTTTAAAATTGTAAATAAATTTTTTTTTTTTTTTTTTAATTTTTTTTTTAACACTTTCCACCGAGTTGTTGTTGCATTTTAGTGTTCAGGAAATGTAGTTTATGTTCATTATATATATATATATATATATATATATATATATATATATATATATATATATATATATATATAT
>CM060348.1:29804025-29815369 GCA_030674155.1 Stramonita haemastoma
CATGGATTGTTTGCCTAGTTTCATGCACCCTACCCGCAAATCCATGAAAGAATCTTCTTTGAAAAAGATTGTTTCCTTATTATTTTCTTGTGTTGGATGTGGTCCGTAGTGAAAACAATGGGTTATGTGGTCGGGCCGTTGCCTGCTCTCAGTTTCCTTTATGCCGTGCGTGTTAAACTGCCAAAGAAATGCCTTGTGTATTCCTTTGTGAAGAATCGCTTCCCTGATGATGATTTTCATCGTTATTCTTTGTGGTCGGTGGTGAAAACAATCGGTTATGTGGTCAAGCTGTCGATTGTTTGATCTGAGCTTGTTGTGTGTCAAAATCTTGAATTGTTGAAGGATTTCTTGTGTACTTTTTGGAAAATGTCCTTGAAATTTGCATGGGGAAGTCTGAAACCAAATGGAGAAGATTGTTAGGACTGCATGGGTGTGAAAGAGTTTTTAATATAATTAAACAGCAGTCTGTAGCCTCTTCATCAGTTTTACCTTATTAATGATGATGTGATGCAACATATTTAACTGCTTTACCACAATGTTGTGTTTAAAAAGAAAACATCTAAAACAAAAACAAAAAAAATGCATCAGTTTGATGTGTTTGTGGAAGATAAAAGTTGTAGGTGTGCTGTTTGTATCAAAGATAACTTCCAATAGAAATTTTGAAGTATTTGGTCTGTATTGCTGTGTGTATGACATAACCACCAAAAATATGGCTTTTTTGTGTGTATGTTGTTCATTTACTGAAGCAGTTGTATACTTGTGGTATACAGAGAGAAGTGAAGATACTATTGTATTCAAGGCATTGCTTAGCTTGTTGAAAAAAAAGAAGAAAAAAGTCTCCGCTCTCTTTGTTCACATTGTATCTGCAAACACTGAAGAGGTCTGCCCTGAAGTAAGTTAACCTATGTAGGCAAAATAGGAAAATAATGTAGGAAACCATGTAGGGTTGATGATGTGGTGAACATTTTTCTTGCCCTCAGTTTTTATCTAAATAGGCGGCATACATGTTGTGAGGCAGAAATGAAGGTAGGTTTGCTGCGTTCTGCAAGATTTGGTCCCTAATGTGGCCAGCAAGGCGAGACCAGCATGGTTTTTTTTTCTTTCTTCTGAATCTTCAAAATGAGTTTTAGCTGAGATGGTTTGGACTGGCCGACTGTGCTGTTGGGTTAAAGTACAGCGAGGTTTTGCTACACGTTGCGAGATTTGTTTTATTCAGTTAGGCTCGCATGTTGTTCAGTACGAGTGGAATGGCCTGTGTGGTTGGCGGGGCTGTAAACAACACGATTGGATTGAAACTGAGGTGGCGTCGAGGAAGTGAGAGATAGTGTAACCGTGCCATGAAGGGCAGGCAGGTACAGAGAACATCACTCACACTACAGGCACACATTAGTGTTAATTAATTAAGACAGACAGACCAAGAGGTACATACACACAGGAGCTAAGCTGCTGGCTAATATTGCCCCGTGTATGATCCTATAGGGGGCGGGATAGCTCAGTGGTCAGAGTGCTTGCTTTTCCCCCCCAGCCTATGTTGAGCAGCATCAAGGGTGGTTACCAGTGGGATGGGTGACCGTTTGCGTGCCTTGGCTTCAGTACAGTTCCCCCCAGTTCACCCAGCTGTCAATGGGTACTTGCCCTCTTTAGGGTCAGGGAAGGTAAAGCAGCGAGGGAGAGGAGATGTGCGCCGCCCTCAGTATGCTGGCCCTAGAGAAGCTGAGGTCTCTGACGCCTTGCTCCTCTACGACCACATAAGTTACGGGACACTTTACCTTTTTATGATCCTATGTTTTGATCCAGTGTTTGTGTATGATCCTATATGTTTTGATCCAATATATGTGTATGATCCAGTGTTTGCGTATGATCCTATGTTTGTGTGTGATCCTGTGTGTGTGATCCTGTGTTTGTGTGTGATCCTGTGTTTGTGTGTGATCCTGTATTTGTATGCGATCCTGTGTTTGTGTGTGTGATCCTGTGTTTGTGTGTGAACCTGTGTTTGTGTGTGATCCTGTGTTTGTGTGTGTGATCTTGTGTTTGTGTGTGATCCTATGTTTGTGTGTGATTCTGTGTTTGTGTGTGATCCTGTGTTTGTGTGTGTGATCTAGTGTGTGTGTGATCCTATGTGTGTGTGATCTATGTGTGTGTATGATCCTATGTGTGTGTATGATCCTATGTGTGTGTATGATCCTATGTGTGTGTGTGTGATCCTGTGTGTATGATCTATGTGTATGATCCTATGTGTGTATGTGTGATCCTGTGTGTGATCCTGTGTATGATCCTATGTGTGTGATCCTGTGTATGATCCTGTGTTGATCCTGTGTGTGATCCTGTGTGTGATCCTGTGTCTTCAGGACTTGATGTCCAGGGTGCAGCAGCTAGAGGCTCACGTGACCCAGCTTCGCCACATCATCCTGAAGGGGGACAAGCCTTCCTCCCGCAGGGACAAAGCCAAGCGACAGTTTGACTTCAACAAGTGAGTCGCAGAGTTGATTTTGGGGGGTGGGGTGGGGGGTGGGGGTGGGGGGAGTGCGAATAGATGGGGATTGAAAATCATTGTCAGTAGGGTTGGTGTTGGTGGTGGGGGAAATGGGTTGAGTTGGTGGTGGGAAACGGGTTGAGTGAGTTGGTGGTGGGAAATGGGTTTTGAGTTGGTGATGGGAAATGGGTTTTGAGTTGGTGGTGGGAAAAGGGTTTTGAGTTGGTGGTGGGAAACGGGTTGAGTGAGTTGGTGGTGGGAAATGGGTTTTGAGTTGGTGATGGGAAATGGGTTTTGAGTTGGTGGTGGGAAAAGGGTTTTGAGTTGGTGGTGGGAAACGGGTTGAGTGAGTTGGTGGTGGGAAATGGGTTTTGAGTTGGTGATGGGAAATGGGTTTGAGTTGGTGATGGGAAATGGGTTTTGAGTTGGTGGTGGGAAAAGGGTTTTGAGTTGGTGGTGGGAAACGGGTTTGAGTTGGTGGTGGGAAACGGGTTGAGTTGGTGGGAAATGGGCTGTTGGAAAATAAAATGGGTTGGTGGGAAATGAATTGGTGTTGAGGGGGAAAGGGTTAGGTAGGTGGGAAATAAATTGGTCTTGAGGGAAAAGGGTTAGGATGGTAGGAAATAAATTGGTGTTGAGGGCGGAAAAGAATTTTACCAGGGACAAACAACTCTCTTGTTACTGTGAGTTCTTTAACATGTGCTGAATACATGTTGCACACTGGACACCAGTTTTTTAAAATTTCATGTCAACAGAAAGACTAGAACTCAGACCACCACTCTAAAAGTCTAATGAGGCGTAGGGGAAGAGTAGGTTTTAAATGGGGATCGAACCCGCTCTTCTCTCGTGGTCGGTGAGGTTATAAACAACGTGATTGAATTGGATTGAACCACTGTTCTTGCTTTCTGGGTGGGTGCCTTACCAGTAGCCTACAGATTCTTTGTATTGAAATGGAAAGGGAAATGGGTTTGTATATATATATATATTTTTTTTTTTCTGTGTTTGTGTGTTGTGTGTTTGTGTGTGTGTGTGAGTGAGTGAATGTGTACGTGTTTCAATCAATCAGTTTTATTCAGTTTTTGCAGGCCATAAGACCCATTTGAACACAAAATATGAAAAGCAACCATGTAGCAGTCGAGGTGATATAGTACAGTAAGCACCGCAGTCTTTTGTTTGTACGTTTGTGTGTGTGTGTGTTTGTTTGTGTCTGTGTTTGTGTGTGATGTGTACATGTGTGTGTGTGTTTATGTGTGTTTGTGTGTTTGTGTGTGTGTGGAGTGTGTGTATGTGTATGTGTTTGTACGTTTGTGTATGTGTGTGTGTGTGTGTGTGTGTGTGTGTACATGTGTGTGTGTGTGTTTATGTGTGTTTGTGTGTGTGTGTGTGTGTGTGTGTGTGTGTGTGTGTGTGTGTGTGTGTGTGTGTGTGTGTGTTTGTAGACATGTACATGTGTGTGTGTGTACACATGTACATGTGTGTGTGTGTACACATGTACATGTGTGTGTGTGTATTTTTTGTATTTTGTATTTTGTATTTTTGTATTTTTTGTATATTGTACCACTTTATGTCACGGCAGATTTCTCTGCGTGAAATTCGGGCTGCTCTCCCCGGGGAGAGCGCGTCGCCACATGTGCAGCGCCTACCCATTTTTTTTTTCTTTTTCCTGCATGCAAGTGTATTTGTTTTCCCTATCAGAGTGGCTTTTTTCTACAGAATTTTGCCAGGGACAACCCCCTTGTTGCCGTGGGTTCTTTTATGTGCGCTAAATAGTGATGTGTAACACACGGGACCTCGGTTTATCGTCTCATCCGAAAGACTAGCGCCCAGACCACCACTCAGGGTCTAATGGATGGGGGAAAAGTTTTGGGTCCAACGGGGTACGAACCTCGCACACTCCGACCCGGACTTTTTGCTTTCTAGGCAAGGCGCGTGACCACCTAGACCACCGATCCACTCTGTACTACACCACACCCCTAGTGTGTGTGTCTGTGTCTGTGTGTTTGTGTGTGTACACATGTACATTGTGTGTGTGTGTCTGTGTGTGTGTACACGTGTGCATGTGTGTGTGTGTGTGTGTGTGTGTGTGTGTGTACATGTACATGTGTGTGTCTGTGTCTGTGTGTACATGTGTGTGTGTGTGTGTGTGTGTGTGTGTGTGTGTACACGTGTACATGTGTGTGTACATGTACATGTATGTGTGTGTACATGTACATGTGTGTGTGTACATGTACATGTGTGTGTACATGTACATGTGTGTGTGTGTGTACACATGTACATGTATGTGTGTACATGTACATGTGTGTGTGTGTGTGTGTACATGTGCATGTATATGTGTGTATATGTACAGGTGTGTGTGTGACCAGGTACATGTACATGTGTGTGTGACCAGGTTCATGTACATGTGTGTGACCAGGTACATGTACATATGTGTGTGTGTGACCAGGTACATGTACATGTGTGTGTGTGTGTGTGACCAGGTACAACACGCGGCATGTAGCGCTGAAGGTGGCGTACCTGGGCTGGGACTACCAGGGCTTTGTGGTGCAGGAGGACACAGAACGCACCATTGAGGCCACCCTCTTTGACGCCCTCCTCAGAACCAGGCTGGTGCAATCCAGGTACAGTGCAGTGCAGGGGTGTGGGGTGTAGTGTAGGGGTGTGGGGTGCAGTGTAGGGGTTGGTGTGTGTGTGTGGAGTAGATGTGAGGGGTGTGGTAGTAGTACAGAGTGACACAGAAACACACCACGATCGGGCCACCCTCTTTGATGCCCTCCTCAGAACCAGGCTGGTGCAATCCAGGTACAGTGCAGTACAGTGCAGTGTAGGGGTGTAGTGTAGGGGTGTGGGGTGTGCTGTAGGGGTGTTGGGGTGCAGTGTAGGGGTGTGGTGTAGTACAGAGGACACAGAACACACCATCGAGGCCACCCTCTTTGATGCCCTCCTCAGAACCAGGCTGGTGCAATCCAGGTACAGTGCAGTGCAGTGCAGTGTAGGGGTGTAGTTTAGGGGTGTAGTGTAGGGGTGTGGGGTGTAGTGCAGTTTAGGGGTGTAGTGTGGGGAGTGGAGTGGAGTGTAGTGTAGTGCAGCGCAGTGTAGTGTAGTGTAGTGCAGTGTGTACTGGAAGGTATGGTGTAGTGCAGTGCAGTGTTGGGGTGTGGGGTGTAGTGTAGGGGTGTGGGGTGTAGTGTAGGGTGTAGTGGGGTGTAGTGTAGTGTAGTGTAGTGTATTGTGGTGTGGTGTGTAGTGTGTAGTGTATGTGTAGTGTAGTACAGTAGTGTAGTGTAGTGTAGTGTAGTGTGGTGTAGTGTGGTGTAGTGTAGTGTGTAGTGTTGTAGTGTAGTGTAGTGTAGTGTAGTGTAGTGTAGTGTAGTGCTTTGCAGTGCAGTGCAGTGCAGTGCAGTGCAGTGCATTGCAGCATAGGGTTATTTAGTGCAGTGCAGTGCAGTGCAGTGCAGTGCAGTGCAGTGTAGTGTAGTATAGTGTAGCGTGTACTGGAAGGTGTGTAGTGTAGTGCAGTGTAGTGTAGCGGTGTGGGGTGTGGTGTGGTGTAGTGTTGTGTAGTGTAGAGATGTGTAGTGGTGTAGTGTAGTTAAGTGTGGTGTTGTGTTGTGTAGTGTAGTGTGGTGTAGTGCAGTAGAGTGTAGGGGTGTGGGGTGTTGTGTAGGGGTGTGGGGTGTACTGTAGTACGAAGCGGTGCGTATATGTGGTGTTGTGTGGTGTGGTGTATAGTATAGTAGGTGTTTAGTATGGGGTGTAGTGCAGTGTAGTGTATTCGGGGTGTGGGGTATAGCGTAGGGATGTGGGGTGTCGGGATGTGGGGTGGGGTGTAGTGTGTGGTGTGGTGTGGTGTGTGGTGTGGTATGGTGTGGTATGGTGTGGTGCGGTGCGGTGTGGTGTGGTGTAGTGTGTGCAGGTGTGGTATGGTGTGTAGTGTAGTGTAGCGGTGTAGTAGTGTAGTCTTTTCACTCACTCTTTCACTCACTCACACAAACACGCACGCACACACACCACACACACGCCACGCACCGACACCACCACACCTGCACACACCACACAAAAACACACCGACACACACACACACACAACACACACACACACACACACAACACCACAACAACCCCAACACAACACACACAACACACACACACACACAACACACACACAACACACACACACAAACACACCACCACACACAACAACAACACACACACATACACACACAACACACACAAACACACACACACACACACACACACACAACACACACACACACACACACACACACACACACACACACACACACACACACACACACACACACACACACCACACACAAACACACAATACACACACACAACACACACACACACAAACACACAACACACACTCACACACACACACACACACACAACACACACACACACACACACACACACACACACACACACACACACACACACACACAACACACAACACACACACAAAACACACACACAAAACACACACACACAACAAAAAACCACACAACACACACACACACACACACACACACACACCACACACACACACACACACACACACACACACACACACACACAATGTTTTCAACACAGTGGCTCAGTTACAATGTAAGTCAGGGAAACAACAAAAAAAAACCAAACAAAAACCCCCCCCCCCCCCCTCTCCAAATCACTTTGCATATTATATATATATTGTGTGTGGTGCAGGGAAACATCCAACTATCATCGATGTGGCAGAACGGATAAGGGAGTCAGTGCCTTTGGTCAGGTCAGTACAGTGCATCAGACTTGAGATTTATGGGACTTTATTGATTGATTGATTGATTCATTCATTCATTCATTATTTATTTGTTCATTCATTATTTATTCATTCATTCATTTATTTATTGATTCATTTATTTATTATTTTGTTCATTTATTTATTGATTCATTTATTATTCATTCATTTATTTATTTATTCATTCATTTATTTATTCATTCATTTATTTATTTATTCATTCATTTATTTATTGATTCATTTATTTATTTATTCATTCATTTATTTATTTGTTCATTTATTTATCTTATTTATTTATTGATTATTTATTGATTGATTTATTTATTTATTCATTCACTTATTGATTGATTGATTATGATTGATTGATTCATTATTCATTCATTCATTCATTCATTCATTTCATTCATTCATTCATTCATTATCATTCATTTATTTATTATTTATTCATTTATCTATTTATTTATTTAATATATCTTGCTGCCTTCTCTTGTGTGTGATGCTCCTGAACTGGTGTGTTTGTTTATTGTCTATTTATTTATTCTTTTTTTTTTTGTTCATTTATTTATTTATTTATTCATTTATTTAACCTAACTTGCTGCCTTGTCTTCTGTGTGAAGCTCCTGTACTGGTGTGTTTTTTTTTTTTATCTATTTATTTATTTAACTATTTATGTATTTATCTATCTATTCATTTATTTATTCTACCTGTCTTGCTGCCTTGTCTTCTTTGATGCTCCTGCACTGGTGTCTTTATTCATTTATTTATTTATTTGTGGGGGGTTTTTGTTTGTTTTTTAAGGATAATGGAACAAGTACTCGTGTGCTTTTTTACATCCGTCAGTTTTGTCATCCGTTCCCACTGGCACACAATGGCCGGCCTACTCTTTGGAAAAGCGGTTTTAACGTGTGTGCAAGATGTTCCTTGTGCGTTCATACACAGGATGTCGGTTTATAGTCTCGTCCGAAGGACTCTTCATGGGAGTGGAGTCGGCACTGATGTTAACCCCAGGGTAAAAAAATCCTTTTGAACGAGATTCGAACCTGGGTCAGCAGATCACGAGCGCATCACTCTGACCACCAGGCTGTCCCATCCCCCCTCCCCCCCCCTCCCCCCCCCCCCTCCCCCCATGCCATGCCACTCTGAGTGGCTTCAGTGGCTTTGCCCATGTAAGATTCAACAACGTCATTGTTTGCTGGAGTGGTTTTGAAATGGTTATGTTTGCTTGGAAATTTTGGTTTTGGTCTCTCGCATCCGTGGATTTTGGGAGCTGACGGGATTTGAGTGCGAGTCTTGAGGCTCCCTTGAAAGGGGAGGCTGCACTGTCCGTTGAAACTTGTCACAAGAAAGCTTTCGCTCGAAACTGTGCTTTTTCTCTTCTTGAAACTGTACTTTCACTTCAGACTGTGCTTTCTGTAGAAACTGCACTTTCACTTTACACCATACTTTCACTTGAAACAGTACTTTCTGTAGAAACTGTACTATCACTTCAAACTGTACTTTCTCGGTAAGCTGTACTGTTATTTCAGAATTCATTGAGATAATACAAAAAAAAAAGGAATAAAAAAGTTTGATAAAATGTGTATCGGAAAGAACTGTGACAATTTACGTGACTAGCACGCTCATTATGGAATCGAAGCGACTTTCAACACACACACAAAAAGTTTTGTATTATTTCATATCAGTCACACGGGCTTACTTACACCTTAGTAAAAAAAAAAAAAAAAAAAAAAAAAAAAAAGACAACCACCACCAAACAATCCCCTGATATTAGAACAGGGTTGCCTTCATGTTGGGCAAAATCGGTCGCACACGCAACATTTCACAATATGTAAAACCTCGGGGCTCTAGCCGAGGAACAAAGAAGAAGAAGAAGAAGGAAAAAAAAAAAGAGAGCATAATTCGCTTGTCTCATCTGTCATTGTCATTGGGGGTCAGTGGTGACCGCTGCACTCTTTGACTGGGCCCTCTACTGCCCCTCCCTCCATCCCTCCTCATGGCTCTGTTTGTCTGTCTGTGTGTGTGTGTATGTATGTATGTATGTCTGTCTGTCTGTCTTGTCTGCCTTGTCTGCCTGTCTGTGTCTGTCTGTCTGCCTGCCTGCTGTCTTGTCTGTCTTGTCTGCCTGTCTGTGTCTGTCTGCCTGCCTGCCTGCTGTCTTGTCTGTCTGTCTGCCTGTCTGTGTCTGTCTTGTCTGTCTGTCTGTCTTTCTGCCTGCCTGCCTGCCTGCTTGCCTGTCTTGTCTGTCAGTCTGTCTTTCTTGTCTATCTGTCTGTCTGCACTGTAGCGTTGTGGATAGACAACTTGTGCAGCAGTCAGGCCACCGATGCTGGTTATGTTCTCCAGGTATGGTATTGGGAGGTCTGCCTGCATTTTGCAGTTACTGTGAAACAGGTTTTTGACGTACAACTCTCTGACTTACCTCCTCTGAAGTCAGAGGAGGAGTGTGGCTGCCTACATGGCGAGGCACTTGAAAAACGGCCATGCACGCAAAACTTCTCGTCCAGTGTGCAGTTTCCGTCTCGCAGCGATTCCCAGGTGGGATGCCCGAGCCGGAAGCGAGTGCACAATTAGGGGTGACCGACCCGCAGAGTGTTAAGCTGGGGAACGCACAACAACAACAGCAACAACAACGATGACGATGACGCAAACAACAACTCACTGACTGGTTGACGCCGTTTGCTTGCAGGTGATATCTCTGGACCTCCGCACTAACCTCTTGAAAGGACCCGGGTCAAAATTCGAGAAGGGGCACGGCACACCAGCGCCAAGGTAGGAGGATCGTTAGGTCACCTGCTGCTGCATGGCGGCTTTGAAAAACAAACGAGCTTTGAGTTTGTGTCTGTTTAGTTTGAAAAACAAACGAGCTTTGAGTTTATGTCTGTTTAGCTTTGAAAAACAAACGTGCTTTGAGTTTGTGTCTGTTTAGTGTTGAAAAACAAACGTGCTTGGAATTTGTGTCTGTTTAGTGTTGAAAAACAAACGTGCTTGGAATTTGTGTCTGTTTAGTGTTGAAAAACAAACGTGCTTGGAATTTGTGTCTGTTTAGTGTTGAAAAACAAACGTGCTTGGAGTTAAGGTCTGTTTAGTTTTGAAAAACAAATGTGCTTTGAGTTTAGGTCTGTTTAGTGTTGAAAAACAAACGTGCTTGGAGTTTAGGTCTGTGTAGTTTTGAAAAACAAACGTGCTTGGAGCTTAGGTCTGTTTAGTTTTGAAAAACAAACGTGCTTTGAGTTTATGTCTGTTTAGTTTTGAAAAACAAACGTGCTTTGAGTTTATGTCTGTATAGTTTTGAAAAACAAACGTGCTCTGAGTTTGTGTCTGTTTAGTTTTGAGAAACAAATGTGCTTTGAGTTTATGTCTGCTTATTTCGAGGGGAAAAAGAGTTGCTTGAGATCCAGGCATTGGCACAGGATTGCCACAAATGGAGACAGCCAGTGTGTTCATCAGCACAGCACAGTGCCCCTCCCCGATCTTTGTAGGTTAACCCTCTTAGTCCCGATCCGGGATTTGCCAGGATTGAAAAATTACCCCCTCTTAGTCCCGATCCGGGATTTGCCGGGATTGAATAATTACCCCCTCTCAAGTCCCGATCCCGGGATTTGCCGGGATTAACACATCAGTAGATTTCCATCACGCTGTGACCATCACTAATTGCTGCCACATGTCAAAGCTTTATCAGGCTAGAGGTAGAAACCCTGTAGAGTGTCTAGAAGTAATTATAGCTGCTGGTATGTACTTAGAAGGAGGAAAAAGGCCAGCGACATGTGTGCCTGACCTGATTTTGTGATGGAATGCGAAATCAAGGGGCATTTTGTGTTCAGAGAGTCCGAATGTAATTGGTTAAGGGACTAGCGTTGCGTGATGCAGTAGCAGTTAGTTTTTGTTATGGGAGGATGGTGGAGGAATGTTGAGGAAAGGAAAACTGAACAGTTGTGGAATTAAGTGTGTGTGATTTGTGTGCTAAAGTGGGGTTTTTTTGTTGAAAGTATGTATATATGATTTGTGCTGTGTTGAAAGTGATGGCTGCTTTTTTTGGTTCTGTTTTTGGGTAAAAATACACACTTACACACCACA
>CM060348.1:29820469-29830469 GCA_030674155.1 Stramonita haemastoma
ATCAAGTCGCTTACCTATGCCTTTGTGGATCGCGGAAACCCTGGTTGTTCGTTTGGAAGTGTTGATATGGGTGGTATGGTTTGTTGTGTTCTTTATCACATCAGGGGAGATTGGGTATGTGACATATGATCTGAATGGTGTAGGTGTTTGATCAATGGGTGGTACAGGTAATGTATGTTGGTTCTTTATACACCAGGGAGATTGGGTATGTGACATATAACTGACTGAAGTGTTGATATGGGTGGTACTGGTTGTTGTGTTTTTTAAACATCAGGGAGATTCGGGTATGTGACATATGAACTGACTGAAGTGTTGATATGGGTGGTATGGTATGTTGTGTTCTTCAAATCAGGGAGATCGGGGGGTATGTGACATATGAACTGACTGAGTTGTGGGTGTTACGGTATGTTGTGTTCTTACACAGGGAGATCGGGTATGTGACATATGAACTGACTGAAGTGTTGATATGGGTGGTATGGTATGTTGTGTTCTTTACATCAGGGAGATCGGGGGGTATGTGACTATGAACTGATGATGTGGGTGGTTCTACGGATACTGTGTATGATGTGTTTATTACATAGGGAGACGGGTACGTGACATGTGAACTGATGATATGGGTGTTATTGTATGTTGTTCTACATCAGGGAGAAGGGTACGTGACATGTGAGCTGACTGATATGGGTGTTATGTATGTTGTGTTCTTTACATCAGGGAGATTGGGTAGTGACATTGAACTGACTGAAGGTGTTATTGTATGTTGTGTTCTTTACATCAGGAGAAGGGTAGTGACATGTGAACTGACTGATATGGGTGTATGTATGTTGTGTTCTTTACATCAGGGAGAAGGTACGTGACTGTGACGATGAATGGTTATGAGTTTCTTACATCAGAACGGTACGTGATGTGTGAGTGATGATATGGGTTATTGTTGTGTTCTTTACATCAGGAGACGGTACGTGACATGTGAATGATGATTGGGTGTTATGATGTTGTTTACATCAGGACGGTAGATGTTACTGACTGTAGGTGTATAGTTGTGTTTACTCGGAGAAGGTAGTGACATGTGAACTGACGTATGGGTTTATTGTATGTTGTGTTCTTTACATCAGGGAGAATCGGGTGTGAATGTGAACTGACGATATGGTATGTATTGTTCTGTACTCAGGAAAGGGTAGTGACTGTAACTTTCTGATTGGTGTGTGTTTCTTATCAGGGAGAACGGGTACGTGATGTATGAACTGACTGATATGGGTGTTATTGTATGTTGTGTTCTTTACATCAGGGAGAGGTACGTGCGTGTAACACTGATATGGTGTTTTGAGTTGTGTTCTTACTCAGGAACGGTACTGACTGTGATGACTGTATGGTGTTATTGTATGTTGTGTTCTTTACATCAGGGAGAACGGGTACGTGATGTGTGAGCTGACTGATATGGGTGTTATTGTATGTTGTGTTTCTTACATCAGGGAGAACGGGTACGTGATGTGTGAGCTGACGGTGGTGGGGCAGGCCTTCCTGTGGCATCAGATTCGCTGCATCGTCGCCGTCCTCTTCCTCATCGCCCAGGGCAAGGAAGAACCGGAAGTGAGTTAAAGTTAAAGTCTGTCCAGAGCCTAAGGCTTATCAGGCCGGTGCTTATCCCGGTTTCTGTGGCGTTAAGCGACTGAGAGTCTAGACTCCCCCTAGATAGGATGCCAGTCTATCGCAGGGTTAACCCCCAACACAAGGTTGGTACCCCTTTTACATCTGGGTGGGGTGAGAAAATAGCCGTAAAGTGCCTTTTCCAAGGGCACAACGCCATAGCCGAAAGCTGGGATTTAACCCGCAACCTTTAGATTACGAATCCAACACCCTAACCACTAGACTACAGCGGCGGCTGTGAGTGACGCTCCACCACGTAACGAGTCAGTCGCTTTGCACCAGAGGTCAAATTTTTTAGTTAAGGTAAGGTAAAGGTGTCCCTCACCTAGTTGGTCGCAGGGGAAGCAAGGCGTCAGAGACCTCAGCTTCTCTAGGTAAAGGTAAGTGTCCCTCACCTAGTTGGTCGCAGGGGAAGCAAGGCGTCAGAGACCTCAGCTTCTCTAGGTAAAGGTAAAGGTGTCCCTCACCTAGTTGGTCGCAGGGGAAGCAAGGCGTCAGAGACCTCAGCTTCTCTAGGTAAAGTAAAGGTGTCCCTAACCTAGTTGGTCGCAGGGAAGCAAGGCTCAAGACCTCGCTCTCTAGGTAAGGTAAAGGTGTCCCTACCTAGTTGTCGCAGGGAGCAAGGATCAGAGACCTCAGCTTCTCTAGGGGCCGGGATGTTGAGGGCAGTGGCGCCCATCTCCTCTCCCTCGCTGCTTTACCTTCCCTGACCCTGAAGAGGGAGGTACCCATTGACAGCTGGGTGAACTGGGGGGACTGTGCTGAAGCATTATTCTGCAATAAAATAGGTATTCAATACAAAAATGTACATTGAAAATCCGACATTTAGACTATGAAAATTTATTACAAGTTGAAACGATAGAGTGCAGGAAAGGCAAAATAAGAAATGACAAGTTAAGCATCATAAAAGGTAGTCAGAATGAGGGCTTTGGGGATTTTAAAAACATATTTAAAAGCAGGATACAAAATTATGGCTTGATATTTCATTACAAGGTAGAACTATGACTTTTTTTTTTTGGTAATAAATCAAAATCTCAAAATCGACATGACCCCACCTGCCTAAAATGGCTCCTAGCGGAAAAGTGGGTCAGGTGCTAAGCGACTCATTTTGTGGTGGAGCGTCAGTTTATCAAAGGTGTGCCTGCAGGTAGTGGGGACAGCACAGCTCAGTGGTCAGAGCACTCGCTTTCCATCCCGCCAAGGTTTTTTATTTCATTTATTTTTTATTTTTTTTTTTTTATTCTTTTAATATCGAGGATAATGGGATAAGCATGCTTGTGCTTTTTTACATCCAGTCCCCTGTGTGTATGCAGTTTTGTAAATGTCATCTGTTCACACCGGCACACGATGGCCTACTCTTACGAAAAGTGGAACAGGATTTAATGTGTGCGCAAGATGTTCTGTGTGCGTTTGCACACGGGGCCTCGGTTTATAGTTTCATCTGAAGGACTTTTGGGAGAGTGGAGTCAGCACTGATGTTAATTCAAGGAGAAAAATCTTGACCGGAATCGAACCCGGGTCATCAAATTGCCAGCGCAATGTTCTGACCACTAGGCTATCCATTCCCCGGTTAAGCAGCATCGAGTGTGGTTACCAAGTAGATGGGTGGCCATTTGCGCACCTTGGCTGGAGTACAGTTCTCCCCAGTTCACCCAGCTGTAAATGGGTACCTGCCCTCTTTAGGGTCAGGGAAGGTAAAGCAGCGAGGGAGAGGAGATGGGCGCCTCCGCCCTCAATGTGCTGGCCCCCTAGAGAAGCTGAGGTCTCTGATGCCTGGCTCCCTTACAACCACATAGGTGATGGGACACCTTTACCGTTACAGTTAGGACTTTGGGTGTCGGGTCTTTTTCTTTTGTGTTGGTCAGATGGACAGTTTTGTCTTTCAGTCCCTCTGACTCGGGTACAGCTGTGTAGAGATGTCAGTCAGGCCACGGTGTGAATTCTGCATTAGTGTGGAAGTCGCGGCATAAGAATCAATGGGTTTGGAAGGGAGGCGTGTGTTGCGGAGTTTTGCTGTTTCCTTTGAGATCAGGTGTCTGTGTAGATTACCAAGTGGTGGTTGATATTTGTAGAATTTCTCTCACAGACACATGCATACATGCACGCACCCATGCACCACACACCCATGCACGCACGAGCACACCCGCACGCACGCACCCACGCACCCCACCCACGCACCCACACCCACCCACCCACCCACCACACCACACACACACACACACACACCACACCACACACACACCCCACACACCACACCCCCACACACACACACACACACCATATACACACACGCTTACTATTCAACTCTTTCTGTCTCCCTCTCTCAATTTTTCTTTTCTTTAATGCACCACACACTTGTGCACTGCGTGTGCGCATGTGCGTCAGCACACCCCACCACACACCACAACACCACACCACAACACAACACCACACACACACACACACACACACACACACACACACACACACAACACACACACTCTCACTTTTCAACTCTTTCTGTCTCCCTCATTTTTCTTTTCTTTAATGCACCACACACTTGTGCATGCACATGTGCATGCACACACACACACACACACACACACACACACACACACACACACACACACACACACACACACACACTTACTATTCAACTCTTTCTGTCTCCCTCTCTCTATTTTTCTTTTCTTTAATGCACCACACACTTGTGCATGCGCATGCACACACACGCATGCACACATGCACATGCACACACACACACACACACACACACACACACACACACACACACACACACACACACACACACACTCACTCACACTCACTCACTCACTCACTCACTCACTCACATCACTCACTCACTCACTCACTTATCACCACAACTCACTCACACTCACTCACACACTCACCACACCCACACACACCACTACACCGCACACAAACACGCACACGCAAAGCTCACACACTCACACCACACACACACACACACACACCTCTCTCAATGTAAGAAATAAATATCATGCTTCAGATCTTGGAAGACACACTGAATGGACAAGTCCGCGAAAACCACAGTACAGCAGCCCGATGTCAGCCTTGATCTCTTCCGACTGTCCGCCGTCCATATTGCTCACCGTCTTCCGTCGCGCCACCATATTGCTCATCAGTCCTGTCCGTCGTCTGTCCTCCATATTCTCAGCTCTGTCTTCTGTCTGTCTGTCCAATGTCTTTATGGTGAACTATGTGTTGTGTTTCCAGACTTAGGGACAGTCAATGGCCCAAAACATGTTTTTTGAATTAAAATTGCTGGATCATTTATGAGATTTCCCTGTGTAAAATTACAGCTACAGACCGTAAATGGTCTGTAGAAACAGCTACTTGATGTCATAGATTAAAAGTTTAGGATTTGATATGTTTGGCGCCATATTGATTGTTCCATGCAACAGTGCGGGAAACTGATAAATCTTTCTTTCATGCTTTACAAGTCATGCACTTTCATGTATTTGGCATAACTTTTTTAACATGGGCTTGTGAACAAAATGTCATCAGTTTCAACGCCCAGTGTCCAGTAACCCTCTGGGTCTTGTCACCAAATGTGGCGTACTCGATACTCACGTCCTTGCTGAACGCTATTCATATCTCTAAAAAAAAATTTTTTTTTATTTTAATTAATTTTTTTTTGGTTTTAAACCACACAGAGTATTGCTCACAAAAATCAAAATCTTGACTCTCTCTTCCTCATTTTCTGCTGTTATCATCATCATCATCACAATCACTTTCATCGAACCCCCAAAACACACTCAAAATACTCATCACTCGTAACTCAACACTACCGTTCTCTGAAAGACTGGCTGCTCCCACCTGACTCAGACATACCATTCCGGTACCGGTATGCTCCTGGTGTACTTGGTAAAAGATGAAAAAAGAAAAAAGAAAAATGATGAAAAAATAAAATTGCGTTTGTGTAATGGGGGGGGGGGGGGGGGACTCCAACAGGAATCAGTTGTTTTTTTTTTTTTTTGTTGCAAACTTTTTTCTTTTTTTTTTTTCATTTTTCATTTACAAACAGTTAAAGAAGACCGTTTCTAAAGAAAACAGAATAAGCAAAAAGAAAGTAGAAGTACAATTTTGTTCCATAAACAAGTGACAACCACTGATTTTCATGTACTTAACCAAGAAAACACCCACAGTCACGTACACACCCACGCACGCACTCAACCCACGCACGTGCACATGGACACACACACACACACACGCACACACACACGCGCGAGCACGCATGCGCATTTTTTTTACACTTAAGCTAACGTAAATGCATCATGTCAAACATGAAAAAAAAAAAAATTATTTATGTACCTCTGTCAATCTGTGGCATTGCATGTGCAGACCTGCCTACCCGTACAATTTTATTGTATTTTTACGATTTTTTTTTACCCTAAATACGACAATCCGATTTTCCTGATAAAAAATACGATTTTGACAACCACCAAAAAACCAAAAGCAAAAGAAACCATTGCAAAGGGTTCAAGGGATGTAACTCTTCCAAGCCTATTACTTTCCTTGTCCACGAATTCTTCCCTTGTCTGTTACCTGAGATCGTTCTCTCTCTCTCTCTCTCCTCTCTCTCTCTCTCTCTCTCTCTCATCTCCTCCTCTCTCTCTCCTCCCTCTCTCTCTCACACACACACACAATGTACACACACACACTCTCTCTCTCCATCTCCCCCCCTCTCTTTCTCTCTCTCACACACTCTCTCTCTCTCTCTCTCTTCTCTCTCTCTCTCTGTCTCTCTCACAGACACACACTCTCTCTCCGGACAGGGTATAGACTAGTGGTCAGAACATCATGCTTGCAATTTCACGACCCGAGTTCAATTCCCGGTCAAGAGGATTTTTCCTCTGGAGTTAACATCAGTGCTGACTCACTCCCCCCAAAAGTCTTTCGGATGAGACTATAAACCGAGGCCCCATGTGCGAACGCATGCAGAACATCTTGCGCACACGTTGTGTGTTTCTGACTACAATTATATCTAGTCTGTACAAAACGGTGGTGTTGTGTGTGCGTGTTTCTGACTACAATTATATCTAATCTGTACAGTCAGACGATGGTGTTGTGTGTGTTTCTGAATACAATTATATCTAATCTGTACAGTCAGACGATGGTGTTGTGTGTGGTGTTTCTGAATACAATTATATCTAATCTGTACAGTCATACGATGGTGTTGTGTGTGGTTTCTGAATACAATTATATCTAGTTACAGTAACGATGGTTGTGTTGTTTGTGTACAGTCATGATGGTGGTGTGTGAGTGTTTCTGACTACAATTATATCTAATCTGTACAGTCAGACGATGGTGTTGTGTGGTTTTCTGACTACAGTGTTGTGTGTGTGTGTGTTTTCTGACTACAGTGTTTGTGTGTGTGTGTGTTTCTGACTACAGTGTTGTGTGTGTGTGTGTGTTTCTGACTACAGTTGTGTGTGTGTGTGTGTTTCTGACTACAGTGTTGTGTGTGTGATGTGTGTGTGTTGTGTTTCTGACTACAGTGTTGTGTGTGTGTGTGTTTCTGACTACAGTGTTGTGTGTGTGTGTTCTGACTACAGTGTGTGTGTGTGTGTGTGTGTTTCTGACTACAGTGTTGTGTGTGTGTGTGTTTGACTACAGTGTGTGTGTGTGTGTGTGTGTTGTGGTGTTTGTGTGTTGTGTGTTGTGTTTCTGACTACAGTGTTGTGTGTGTGTGTGTGTTTCTGACTACAGTGTTGTGTGTGTGTGTGTTTCTGACTACAGTGTTGTGTGTGTGTGTGTGTGTGTGTTTCTGACTACAGTGTTGTGTGTGTGTGTGTGTGTGTTGTGTGTGTGTGTGTGTGTGTTGTGTGTGTGTGTGTGGTGTTTCTGACTACAGTGTGTGTTTGGTGTGTGTGTGTGTGTGTGTGTTCTGACTACAGTGTGTGTGTGTGTGTGTGTGTGTGTTCTGACTACAGTGTTGTGTGTGTGTGTTGTGTGTTCTGACTACAGTGTTGTGTGTGTGTGTGTGTGTTTCTGACTACAGTGTTGTGTGTGTGTGTGTGTGTTTTGACTACAGTGTGTGTGGTGGTGTGGTGTGTGTTCTGACTACAGTGTTGTGTGTTGTGTTTTGACTACGTGTGTGTGTGTGTGTGTTCTGACTACAGTGGTGTGGTGTGTGTGTGTTTCTGACTACAGTGTGTGGGTTTGTGTTTTGGTGTGTGTTCTGACTACAGTGTTGTGTGTGTGTGTTTCTGACTACAGTGTTTTTGTGTGTGTGTGGTGTGTGTGTGGTGTGTGTGTGTGTGTGTTTTCTGACTACAGTGTTGTGTGTGTGTGTTTCTGACTACAGTGTTGTGTGTGTGTGTGTGTTTCTGACAACAGTGTTGTGTGTGTGTGTGTGTTTCTGACTACAGTGTTGTGTGTGTGTGTGTGTGTGTGTGTGTGTGTGTGTGTGTGTGTGTGTGTTTCTGACTACAGTGTTGTGTGTGTGTGTGTGTGTTTCTGACTACAGTGTTGTGTGTGTGTGTGTGTGTGTGTGTGTGTGTGTGTGTGTGTGAGTTTCTGACTACAGTGTTGTGTGTGTGTGTTTTCTGACTACAGTGTTGTGTGTGTGTGTTTTCTGACTACAGTGTTGTGTGTGTGTGTGTGTTTCTGACTACAGGTTGTGTGTGTGTGGTGTGTTTCTGACTACAGTGTTGTGTGTGTGTGTGTGTGTTTCTGACTACAGTGTTGTGTTGTGTGTGTGTGTGTTTCTGACTACAGTGTTGTGTGTGTGTGTGTGTGTGTGTGTTTCTGACTACAGTGTTGTGTGTGTGTGTGTGTGTGTGTGTTTCTGACTACAGTGTTGTGTGTGTGTGTGTGTTTCTGACAACAGTGTTGTGTGTGTGTGTTTCTGACTACAGTGTTGTGTGTGTGTGTGTGTTTCTGACTACAGTGTTGTGTGTGTGTGTGTGTTTCTGACTACAGTGTGTGTGTGTGTGTGTTTCTGACTACAGTGTTGTGTGTGTGTGTTTCTGACTACAGTGTTGTGTGTGTGTGTTTCTGACTACAGTGGTGTGTGTGTGTGTGTGTGTTTCTGACTACAGTGTTGTGTGTGTGTGTGTGTGTGTGTTTCTGACTACAGTGTTGTTTCTGTGTGTGTGTGTGTCTCCAGAAGTGCCTCTGGTGCTGTTTGACTGTGACTACGGCGATGACCTGGAGTGGGTGTACGAGGCAGACTGGCACGAAGACAACATCCGCCATCTGCAGCACATGTGGGCCCAGTGTTCCATCAAGTGTGTGACGCCTGCTTTTTTTTTTTTCCTGTGGTTTTGTTTTGTTTTGTCTTTTGTTTTGTTTCGTTTGTTTTGTATGCTACTTTAAGTCGCAGCATATGTGGGCCTAATGTTCCATCAAGGGAGGGAGGGGGGGGGATGAAACTGAGCGATAAAATGTTAAAATCAAAATCAACAAAGCATTTTCAGACGAGCAAAATGCATGTGTCGTTGTGTTTGGCATACTTCATTGATATATATATATATGTTATTTTAAGTTAAAGTCTGTCCTGAGCCATAAGGCTCATCAGGCCGGTGCTTATCCTGGTTTCTGTGGCGTTAAGCGACTGAGAGTCATAGACTCCCCCCTGGATAGGACGCCAGTCTATCGCAGGGTTAACCCCCAACACAAGGTTGGTACCCCTTTTACACCTGGGTGGGGTGAGAAAATAGCCGTAAAGTGCCTTTTCCAAGGGCACAACGCCATAGCTGAAAGCTGGGATCGAACCTGCAACCTTTAGATTATGAGTCCAACGCCCTAACCACTAGACTACAGCGGCTATATATATATATATATATATATATATATATATATATATATATATATGTATTATATATATATATATCAGAACAGAATGTAAAGAGTGTGTGTATATGTGACGCTCCACCACATAATGAGACGGAGTGCACATGAGGTCAATTTTTAGTTATTGACATGTTCTTAATGTGCAATAAAGTGGCTATCAAATACAAAAAAACAGATAGAAAATCGGACAATTCTGTGCAACATTATTACAAATTCAAATGATCGACTGCAGGATGTGACAAAATGAGAAACGGGCAAGTTTATTTTAGTAACAGGTTGTCAGAATGAGTGCTTGGGTATTTTCAAAACACATTTAAAAGTAAAAGGAATAAATATTGTGCCTTGATATTTCATGATAAGGTAGATAAACAGATCTAGTTTAATAATCAATCAAAATCTCAAAATTGACAGCTTGACCCCCACCTGCCTTTAAAGGCCCCTAGCGCAAAATTGGGTAATGTGCTAAGCGACTCATTTCATGGTGGAGCGTCACATATGTAAAAAAAAAAAAAAAAAAAAAAAAAAAGCCCGTCTTGTA
>CM060348.1:29835469-29837608 GCA_030674155.1 Stramonita haemastoma
GTGCAGAAAGTCTGGAGGAAAGGATTGAACACTACGCCAAACGACGCAAGACCTCCCACCCCCAACCCTCCACCCCCTCCACATCCTCCAGTTGATTCCCCCTCCCCTGCCCCCCTCCTTCTACTGAGGAGACGCCCTCACCTGCACACCTAACCTTCCTGCCTACCTACCTACCTGCCTACCTGCCTGCCTGCCTGCATACCTGTATGCTTGTCTTGTCTGTCTGACTGTCTGACTGTGTGATTTTTTGTGAGAGAGGGAGAGAGAGCAAACCCTGAGTAGTGTTGATTTGTTGGAGGGTGGACGGTTTTAATAGTGATTAAAGAGAAAAAAAAAGATGATGATGATGATGATGATGATGGCTCTTTGGTGTTTCGGTTGAATACTGCTTAAAATATAAAGCATGCATACTATATCACTTAACTCGCGGGCTTGCTCGCACACATGCTTGCACACGCACGCACGCAAACCACAGTATCTCTCTCACACACACACACACACACACACACACACACACACACACACACACACACACACACACACACACACACACACACAGTCTACATACAATGCTACCAAACAGATAACCTATATATAATACATATTTAGTGTCGTCAGATGTTACAGACAACTTCTACAAGCATGAATGCGAATGGTTCCGTTCCCTCCCCCACCAGTTCCTAAACACATTCCTGCCCAGGAAACCTGAACGAGCGAATAAATGCCTCCACAAGTGACTCGAGTGACCTGGACCGACATTTAGTGCTGGTGGTGAACACATGTCACGACGACACATTCTCGTAAATGTGTAGTACTGTAACGTGTGTCGAATGTTCTGCTGCTGCTGTGTTGGCGAATGTGGGTGTTGTTTCCATGGGAGAAGAAGAAAATTTTTTTTTTTTTTTTATGGTGAAAAAAAAAATGCCATGACAGTTTTGTATGCTGGCGTGTAAATATGTTTGGATTTTTTTTTTTTTTTTTTTTTACCCTTGGGTATTTGTACTGTTTGCAGAGGTAAGATATTTTCATATAAAGATTGCAAATGACCTCTAAAAAGTATATATGTGTGTATATGTGTGTATATATATATATACATGTGTATGATGTTATGGAATTGGGGTATATATGTGTGTGTGTGTGTGTGTTGTTGAGACTGTTATAGTAGTAGCGCTGTATGTAGTTAATGTGTTGAGTAGAGTGAATGTTATGTGAAATCTTGTCTTTAGTTCTGGACCGCCATTTTCATTCGTTTTTTTTTTTCCTTGTTGCATTACTTCGCAAAGAGCTGATTTTTTTGTTGTTTTTGATGGATCACAATGCTGAGTTTTATGTTGCTTTGAAGTGGGTTTTTTTTTTTTTTTTAATGTCTGATGTGTTGGGTATATGTTGTTTGATATTGATAGAATGTGTATACGCAAACTTTCAAGGATTTTTGTTGTTTTTTTTCTGTTAAATTGCTGCTGAATCATAACAGAATTTTTAGGGATTATGATTTCTTCTTTACTAATAATTTGCATTTTAACATTTTAAAAAGTTTTTTAACGTGTAAACAAAACTATTGATAAGCAATGTAAGATGGAATTCTACGGTAATACTGTTTCACACTTTTAATCTGTTCTTTTAAATTTCTTGGGATCTTTTTGTCTGCTGTTTTTAGATGTCTAGGATAAATACAGTGTGTTCATTTGAGAAGACAGTGATAAAGTGTGGAATGGAATATCATTTCTAAAAAAAGAAGTGTCTTGATAACTGATTTATGGAGAATAGACAGTCACATTTTGAGACATGTCTGGCCTCCACTACACTACACCACACCATACCACACCACACCACACCATACCATACCGCACCACACCACACCATACCACACCATACCACACCACACCATACCGCACCACACCATACCACACCACACCACACCACACCACACCACACCACACCACACCACACACCAGTCTGTTTTTCCATACCTTAGAAATTAAGAGGTTTGGGGTTTTTTTTTTTTTTTTCTCTCTGGATTTATCATTTCTAATTTGAAAAGATCGAAAAAGATGAAGAATTACTACAGCTAGTCTGTGTACAATACAATACCTGCTCTGTTATGTTCGATGATTAAAGATACAGTGTAGTTACCAGAGG
>CM060348.1:29837708-29855208 GCA_030674155.1 Stramonita haemastoma
ACCCCCCCCCAAAAAAAAAAAAAAGATTGAAAATTGGACAGTTCTGTGAAAAGTACGAAATGAGAAATTGACAAGTTCAGAATGAAGGCTTGGGTATATTTTAAAAAACGTGTTTGATGGCAAAAGGATGCAAAATTATGCCTTGATGTTTCATTTTATGGTGAAATAATGACTATAGTTTATAGTTTTGTAGTCAGTCCAAAATCTCAAAATCGACAACCTGACCCCCACCTGCCTAAAATGGCTCACAGCGTAAAAGTGGTTCAGGTGCTAAGCGACTCATTTCATGGTGGAGTATCACCTATATAATGACAATGCTCGAATCTTCAGGTAAATCTTGAAAAGATCAAGTGGATGATTGTGATTCTTAGAGCTGTAGTTAGTTGTTTAAGACAGTATTTCAACAATTACTTTGTGTATTTTCATATATTTGCTTCTTTTTTTTTGTGGAACTTTTCGTATAAAACCTTGCCATATGCTCTTGCCATGATGTCGTCTCAATTTTAAGAAGTTTGCCTATTTTAAAAAAATTTTTTTTTGTCAACATGTATTTTTTTAATTTATTTTATGTGCACTGAGAGGCTAGGACTAAAACAGTAACTAAAAATAATTGCCATTGATAATGTCAAACATTAGTCAAGTCGAAAATACTTTTAATTATCCCATGAAGGGCAATTATGATACGAACAGGCATATTGCTACGAATCATAATCAAAAGACACAAGATAGAGCAACATTCCACATTTGTTCAAACATTGTAAGATAACTTCAAATAAAAATATCACACCCACAACACACACCCCGCCCTACACACACGCACACACACACGCACACGCACACCCCAATATAGGAATACAAAACAATATAATACAACAGCCTTTTATGATGTAACCACTGCCATGTATGACCTAAACCCAACAGACTTTGAAGTAGGTTACACTGTCGTCTTTATTGGCTGTTGAATTTTAAAGGTTCAGGTTTTGTATTGACCTTTTAACAGAAAATATTCGTCACTTCGGGTTTTTTTTTGTTCTGCATGTATGATGATATTGTGTGAACTACTCAACGGACTAGTCTATTGAACTGACATGTGCCATTTTGCATTCTCTGTACATGAAATCTCGCACGAGGGAAAACAAATCAAAAATTGACATTGAAGGAGGGAGGAAAAGGAAAAAGAATGTATGTAACATGAGCTAGTTTGTAGGTTTATGATTTTTAAAAAATCATGGTTCATATTGTTCCTTATGCATTCTAGGGGTTGTGGGGGGTTAAGGGGTATAGTTGACCTCCTCACCGGGCTAAGTTTCCATAAGTAAGTTATTCACTTTAACAACAAATTTGCAAAGTATGTTTTTCCTCTGCAGATTTTTTTATTTTTTTTTTTTTTAAGCTTTGCCTCTTTTTAAAAAAAAAAAAAAACCCCCCCCCCCCCCCTTGATCTTCAACCCTATTCAGCAACTTATTCTTTCTCCACCGCCAATTTTTTTCTTCTATCATTCATCGTCCATATTGGACTTGCGCAGAGAGAGAGACGAGATGAGAGTTTGTTATGTTAATGTTAAGATTAGACACAGGTCCAAAAGGGGCCAAGATCATGCTTTTTTTTGTTCAGAATTAAAAATTGCTGGATACCATTTATGGAGATCTTCCTGTGTGTGTGAATTTAAAGAATTCAGGTTGTGAGACATGTCTGTAGAAACACGCTACTACAGCTTGTTCTAGATAAAAAGGTTTTAGGAGTTTGAAACATCTAGTTTTGGCGGCCATATTGTATTGTTTCCGTGGCAACAGCACAGAGAACTTGAGTATTTCTTTGATTTTTAGGCGTTACAAGCGATGCCCTTTCAATATATGGCATAACTTTCAACATGGGCTTGTAAACAAAATTTCATCAGTTTCCACCTTACTTAACCCTCTTAGTCTCGATCCAGGATTTGCCGGGATTGAATATACCCCCCCCCCCCCCCCCCCTCTGGGATTTGCCAGGAATTACACACAGTAGATTTCCATCACGCTGTGACGATCACTAATTGCTACCACATGTCAAAGCTCTATCAGGCTAGAGGTAGAAACCCTGTTGAGAGTCTGGAAGTCATTATAGCTGCAGGTATGTATGTACTTAAAAGGAGGAAAAGGCCAGCCAGCATGTGATGCCTGACCTGATTTGGTGATGGAATGCAAAATCTAGGGGGCAGTGTGTGTTCAGAGACGCCAGAATGCAAGAGGGTTAATGTTAAGGATTGCTTTGGCCAGAGCACACTGCCTGAAGAAGGGAGAGAACTTCTGAAGCAGATCAGGGAGAAGTGGACACTATCCTTACATAAAGGGAGAGAACCCCTCTTTCCCTGTACACGTGCACTGTGCACATTCGTAGGCTTCTGTAGCCAGTAGTGGGTGTTGTGTAGGTAGGGAAGGGTCAGTGGGTGGGTGGTTGCCTTGTGGCGAGCTACCCATAGGGAAAAGGTTAATTAACTCACTCGGGACGGCCAGTTCTATCCCTTGCTGTTCTCCATGGACGGCCCGTTTGTAATGGTTCGTAAAAAAAAAAAAAAAAAAAATCATAAAAGATGCAAAACACGTAGAAAATAAAATAAAATTTCTTGAACTTATGAATAACGTGCTAGGCTAGTACACATATCAAAAGATTGAAGCTCTCACTTTAATATTTATCTTTAGGCTTTGACTAGCATGGAGAAAATACTCCAAAATTGTGTACTCCTGTGTTACTGCTTTGTCCCCCCTACCCTCCACAACCGCAAACAAAGAGTTCGGAACACACGGAATCACCCGACAGCACTCTGCATTCGACCTTGGACAGGCTCACAAAGCTGTGTTAATTAAGCTGCACTAGTCCTAGTATCAATGGGGCGTCCGTGTGAAAAATCTGCAAACAGCAAAAAAAAAAAAAAGAAACGAACAAAACAGAAGATAGGAAAAAAAATTTAAAAGCCAAAAAAAAAAAAAAGCCTTTTACAAAAAGTAATACATTTCTACAGTAAAACTCCCAGGAGTGATCGATGGACATAGAGACGGGTGCCGCATTGACAAAAACACCTCTATCTCCACTCCTTTTTCTGCCTGTCTGTCACGTACCATTGCCTGTGTAGGTCTTGGCAAAGCCTTTGATCTAAGATCAAACGGTTTTGATGTTCCATTTTTTAATTTATATCTTATTTCAAGTTGATGACTTGTGTGGAAGTTCTAGTCATATTTATTGGAACCATTGCCTCTTGGCCAAATCGTGTGCTTCATGAACTGTTGTGCTTCTCACGAGGTTTTCATACCGTATCTATTTTTTTTTTTTTTTTTTTATCTACAGGTAACTGTAGTGAAAGTGCCAGTGGAACTCAGTATCTATCGGCGTATTCGTTGAATGGGAAAAGACGTACAAAATATGGCCCCTTCAAGAATGGTGTTTTTATATACTGTAATGAAGCATGCATACGTATGCAGGTACACACACGCGTGCACACGTTTGATATCACGTAAAGTGGAGGACGTTAAAGCGAGGAACCACGCAACACACACACGCACGCAACCACACACACATCGCGACACACGTACGCAACACGCACACACAGCACCAACACACACGCACACACAACACCACCACACACCAACCACCACACACACACAACACACACACACCACACACACACAATACACACATAACACACACACACCCACCCCACACACACACACACACACATACACACACACACACACATACACACACACACAACACCACACACACACACACACACACACACACACCACACACACACACACACACACACACACACACTGACCAATAAATCAGTGATGGGACAAAACTAAGGCAGATAACCTATCAAAACTTTCCAGTAACAACAACATCATCATCAAATACGTAATCTTGAAAAGTTAGATAATAATGTAGATTGCAGGGATAAGGTGTTTTCTTCTCTAACTTTGATGAGTAAAAATGTACGTTAAAAAAAAAAAGTATTTAAAAGAAAAAGTATTAATAAAAAAAAAAAAAAAGATATATATAAAAGAGAAAAAGTGAAAAGACAGAGCAATTATAATGCTAAGGTTCACAAGCTGTTGCATTGTGATACTTGTTTATTTACTCTTAATCTCTCTCTTCTCCTCTCTTCTCTTCTCTCTCTCTCTCTCTCTCTCTCTCTCTCTCTCTCTCTCTCTCTCTCTCTCTCTCTCTCTCTTCTCCCCCCCCCCTCCTCTCTCTCCTCTCTTCTCTCTCTCTCTCTCTCTCTCTCTCTCTCTCTTCTCTCTCCTCTCTCTCTCTCTCTCTCTCTCTCTCATTCATTTTAACTCTTTCACTGCCAAGTTTTTCTGCTTACAGCACCAACTTTTTCAGGGGCTGTTGCCGATTTTTCCCGCATTCAGTCTGTGTGTCAGAATAACACAAGTCGGGTTTTTCCCTGGAAAATGGGCAGAGGGGGGAAGGACCACGATATGTCTGCTGTTACATGAGCTAGTCAGCTGTAGGAATTAAAAGCTTGTTTCCATAGTATGGAAAAACTGTCCCTTTAATGTGACCTGCATTGTCGACGAAAGGTGTCTATAGCGGTGATGGTAGTGGGGATTGTCGGGTATGGCTGTGCAAGAGTTAATATTTTTTGGGCTGTACTCACATTAATATGTATCAAACAACTATGAATATACCGTATCTATTTACGGTAAAAGAGGATGTATAAGATTTTATTCATGTACCTATACTGCAGATATCTAAATTATTAACTTTTTTGTTGTTGTTGTTGTTTTTTTTGTTTTGCTTTTGCCAGGAACATGTCAGTATTCACCTTTTTTTGAGAGCGTGGTTTTTTTTGTGTGTGTGTGAGTGTGTGTGTGTGTAGTATCATTTTAGTGATGTGCTTCTTCATATCAGTTGATGCGTGGCTGAGTGGAGGAGGGTTCAGCATTAGTTGGTTTATTCATTGGTGAATTCAGTTGCAAGCAAACAGTTGTAGAACGTTCTTTTCCTTGTGGATTGCTACAGTTTGGGATTGTTTCTTCCATCCTCTGCGAGAGGGGCAGGCAGAGTGGCCTAGTGGGTAGAGCTGAGCGTCAGACGTGTGGTGACCCAGGCTGTGGGGGCTCCAATCTTTCCTCAGGTGACCTTCAAGGGGGCTTTGTCCTCTGGAGTTTGCCGAGGGATGGAACGCACTTGCTCATGGCTCCTTCAGATGGGATGATTTGAAACTGTGCGTGAGGATGCATGCAGAACAGTTCACCTTACCTCACCTCACCTCACCTCACCTCATTCTCCTGACCGAATGGTCGTAGAGGAGGCATGAGGATGTCGATAACGTTGCTCTCCTCCATCCAGGCCAGTCCTCTGCCCTGCGGATCAGCGTTGCGCTGTCCATCCCGGTCCACTCCTTGATGTTGTCCATCCAGTTCTTGGGTTGCCTTCCTCTGCGTCTGTCCCCTTCCAAGGTTCCTTGAAGAACTGTCTTTGGCAGAACAGTTCATGCGCCGTCAAAACACCATCCACTTTTGAGAAGAGGCCGGTTATGGCCGGCCAGATGGGACGTGACACGAACATACCCAAGCATGCATCTTGCTGCTTGGCAAAGGGATGGGCTATGCCAGGTTCTACTTGTAGCTAACCTGAAGCCTGGTGTGTGTGTGCTGCGTATTTTTGGTGACATTCACCCACACTACCACCTCACATCTGTCATGATATCTGGCTGACTTTTCTGCTGAAGATGGATGGATGGGGGGGTGTTGAACTGTATAATGGTTTGGACTGTATAATGCTTGTTCTACAAAGAAGACATACTACCGTGTTACATGCTAGTGGGGCCTAGCCCGAGGCCTTGCTTCATTCATGGTCTGACCCGAGTCAAAGAGGTGTAGTGCAGGGGAAAAAGAATGGACCCGGGGCCCAGTTTCAACTCGAGGGCAGAGGAAAGAAAGAAAGAAGAAAGAAAGAAAGAAAGAAATCAGTTGATGGATCAGTAGCAGGTAGAACTCGCAACCCTTTTGACAAAAAAACGTTCAACTCGCTCCTTACAGGCCAACTTATTGTTTATTGCAAGATATAGCGCTACATAAGTTCCATGGATTATTGTTGTTGTTGTTATCATTATAGCTCAGGGGTCAGGGCGCTCGCTTCCCCCAGTCAAAGCTAAGCAGCATGGAGCGTGGTCACCAGTTGGATGGGTGACCATTTGCGCGCCTTGGCTTCAGTACAGTCCTCCCCCAGTTCACCCAGCTGTCAGTGAATACCTGCCCTCTTTAGGGTCAGGGAAGGTAAAGCAGCGAGGGAGAGGAGATGGGCGCTGCCGCCCTCAACATGCTGGCCCCTAGAGAAGCTGAGGTCTCTGATGCCTCGCTCCCCAATGACCACACAGGTTATGGGACCTTTGCCTTATATCTCTGTTTTTTTGTGTGTGTGTTTTTTTTTTTTTATATATACCACTTTTTGTCTGCGGGCCATTAAAAGTAGTAAATAAAAGTAAATATTTTTTAAAAATCATGAAAAAGATATTCAACACAAGTACATGAAATTTCCAGGGTTAATTAATAACTGACATGTAAATGGAAGGTCAAAAAAGTCGAAACCCGTCTGCCAGATTTTTTGGCACAAAAGTTGACATTGAGCTAAAAAAAAAAAAAAAAAGAAGAAAAAAAAATCTGAAGGTCAAATCGTGCAATGGCACTGGACCGTACTAGAGGAGTGAGTTAATTTAAAACACTCTGACTACTAGGCAGTTTTCTGCCCCACCCTGCTTTTGGTAGTTCTATGTTGTTGTTGTTGTAGTTGTTGTTTCTTTGAATTATTGTTGTCCGTAAAGTCGTATTCCACTTTGATTTCTCACCATTTTGTTTTTACACTGTTGCAGTTTCTGGAATGTTTTTTTCCTTTTCAGTATTTCGCAATTTATTTCTTCTATCACATCTTCTCATTTTTTGGTCAACATGTAATAAATAACAGCGTTTTGCTTATCCTTATACACATTGTAGTTATTGTCACAAATTATATATTATATATATACCGATGTACAGATATGCTGGTGGCTTGTTCAGAGGAAGAATATTGTTATTATCTTATTATTATTATGTATAATTTCATGTTATGCGTCGATGAAGAATACTCAGCATACAAAAGAGACTACGTGTTCACTAAAGCAATCTCTAAAATCTAGTCAAAGAAACGAAGAAGATTGTTTTTTGGTTGTTCGTGTTTAATATGTATACCGTTAGGGATGGGAGGATGTTTGGGGTTTTTTTTGTTTTTTTTTTATCGACTGAGTGTAATATGCTTGTGATGTTTTACGGAAGAGGGGTATATTGGGAGGTGGTTTTTGTTGCTTGTGGTGTATTTGTGTGTGTGTGTGTGTGTGTGTGTGTGTGTGTGTGTGTGTGTGTGTGTGTGTGTGTGTGTGTGTGTGTGTGTGTGTGTGTGTGTGTGTGTGTGTGAGAGAGTGAGAGAGAGAGAGAGAGAGAGGAGAGAGAGAGGAATAGTTTGTTGTCAAGTCAGAAGGAGACTTATTTGACTTAAAACATAAAGTAAACATTTCCTAAAAGACTCTGTGTTGTGTGTGTGCGCACGCGTATCTACGTTCAGAGTAAAATTATTCCAATTCTTTCCTCCCCTCTTTATTTTGTTTTCACTTTGACACACACACACACACCTGTCCATCAGCTGAGATAGCTTAACGTAACTAAAGCAATGTGTATGGCCCGTTTCCCATCGTTTTCTTTGTCATTGTCATTATGATGTTGGTGTGTGGGTTTGGTGGTGATGGACGTGTACAGTACTGGACTCTGCCGTATTGGATGTTTATGTTGGGTTTGGGGTGTGGTGTCACACAGTGAGGTGGTGTTTGGAGGTGGGAGGAGTCTGGGTTTTGGAACCAGGCGCGCTATTGAATTGTTTTCAAAGAATGTTTATAGAAAAGCGCTGCTTTTTTTTTTTTTATGTTTTTTGGTTTTTTTTTCTCGTCAGTATTCTCGCCAAGTGATATTGTTTACTTTACGAGGGCTCGCGGTCTGTTGTCTTCCCATTCTTATGGCTGTTGGGCCCGCATAGTTTTTATTCCCCCCTCCCCCTCTGTTTTACCCTGTGTGTACGCGTGTATGTGTCGCGTCATACCAAAATCATGGAGGGGTCAGTTGAGGAAGACGGTTGGTTTTTTTGGGTTTTTTTTTTTACAAATTATTTTTTGTATTCTGATGTCAGCAGTTTGTTACACATTTTCAAGGACTTTTGAAACCGCCCCCCCCCAACCGCTTCAGAATCAGAACGACGTCTGTTGATTTTGAAAAAGCGCATAGAACAAGCAGCAACAGCAGTTTTCCCAAACAATATGTCGAAGCAACAGCTTTGTTGTTCATGATGATGAGTTTACAGGAAAGTTATTTGCTACAAGTTATTTTTCCTTTTTTTTTTTTGTTTTGTTTTGGTTGTAATTTTTTTTTTTTTTTTTAAAATAGTTTTAACTTATGGTGAAGTATGGGGAAAGGGTTAGCTCAGCAGTCGGAGCACTCGCTTTTCCCCCAGCCTAGGTTAAGCAGTGTTGAGCATGGTTACCAAGTGGATGGGTGACCGTTTGCGCGCCTTGGCTTCATACAGTCCCCTATTTCACCCAGCTGTAAACAGGTACCTGCCCTCTTTAGGGTCAGGGAAGGTAAAGCAGCGAGGGAGAGGAGATGGGTGCCACCCTCAATATGCTGGCCCTTGGAGAAGCTGAGGTCTCTGATGCCCGCTCCCCTACGACCGCATAGGTTATCATGTTATGGGACACTTTTACCTTTTTTTTTTTTACCATCCGTATAGCCTGGTCTGTATTATTTGGTGCTGACAGTTTGTTGTTGTTGCTAAATCAGTTGCCTGTTTCAATCAATGAGCGCGATTTGAAGGCTTATCATGATGGATAGATGTGTGACACTGACTGCATTCATTCCACAGAATCAATGATCTGTCACTAGCCACAGGCGTAAATTCAACAAACTGGTTTGGCATCACACACCTTTACTGCTTAGACTGCCGCAAGCAAACACAGGCCACGTATGTGTATTGCTCTGCTGGCTCGCAAAAACTCAAGTCTCCCAAAAAAGGAATATCCGTCGATCAGTTGTTTTTGTTGTTGTTTTTTTTTTTAACACACAAAAGCGGCGATTCCATGATTTTGGTATGGACGGGTACACGCTTGTAATGGTTGTCTATGCTGACTGTGAGAATACTGAAGTATTTTGATGCCAAGCAGGAGAGGGTGGAGAACATGCAATAATGAATAATGGGTGAGTTTCCCACGTTATCAGTCCGCATTGAGGAGAGACATGCAATAATTCACAGTAATAATGAAAATACTCTTTGAAGGGGGCGGGGGCCCCTAGTGTTCCCCCCCCCCCCTCTTCCAATAACAGTATCGGTCGTTTCCCACCCCCACCCCCACCCACCCCCCCCAAAAAAACACTTTTTTTTCCTTCTTTTTGAAACTCTGTTCACATCTTCAAGATTCAATAAAGAGGTCTTCCATATCTTCCATACCGTTTGCTGCAACTACAAAACTCACCTCCCCTTCCCACCTCCCTCTCCCCTCCCCCCCCCCCCCTTTTTTTTTTTTTTTTTATCTATCTAAATTCCTGATTCATCATTCTTCTCTTCCCCTTCGGGGTTGGTTTTTTTTTTTTTTTTTTTTTTTTTTTTTTTAGGTGTTGTTCTGTTGTGGTGCTGCATGCTGGGTATTTTAACACCCCCCTCACCCTTAACCCCCCCTTCCCCCCCCCCCCCCCCTTGCCCTTTTCCCCAATACTCGCTTTTTGACAACGACTTTGGATAATAATGTATCAGCCGCGATAGAGAAATTTGCTGGTTTGAATGGAAGTTTGAACATTCCATTTTGTACTTTTTGTTGTTGTTGTTGTTCTCCCATTGTTGATGCTGATGTTTGTGGTTTTCCTTTTTTTTTTTTTCCTTTTTTTTTTAAAAATGCACAGTCTGTGACAAAGTGTGTCGTTAACAAGTTGTCGCTCAGAGATTTTGAAGAGGGGAGGGGACAAGAATTTGCTGTTGATTTTTTTTTTTTTTTTTTTTTAATGAATTTTTATACATTGGACACTTTTATCCTTCCAAATGCTGAATGTTTGTTTTTGGGGTTTTTTTGGTTTTTTTATGGAGGATAACTCCTGTGAGTGTGTTTGCAAAAATGTTGGTTTTGGGATTTTTTAGTCAGGTGTCTGTTGATATTTTGTTGTTGTTAATTGTTGTTGCCATGAGTTTATAATGTCTAGTCATGTGGCAAGATTGAAGATTTGGATGTCGGGGTAGACTGCATGTTTCTGAAAAAGGACTGATTTAAAAAAAATTTTTTTTAACTATTCCCTCTCTCTCCTCTCTCTCTCTCTCTCTCTCTTCTCTCTCTCTCTCTCTCTCTCTCTCTCTCTCTCCTCTCTCTCTCTCTCTCTCTCTCTCTCTCTCTCTCTCTCTCTCTCTCTCTCTCTCCTCTCTTTCTTTCTTTCTTTCTTTTATGCAAGAATCTTGTGTCTCAGACTGAATTAGGTGACTGTACACTAAGTGTTAGTAGTTCATTTTGTTTTGGACTCAGTATTATTATGCAAAAGTTTAACACCCAACCTTCCTCTCTCTAATCCATGTTTCTTTCACTTTTGCTTTCCTCTGCCCCCTTCACAGTCGAATCTTTTTCTTTCATTATTTCCTTTTTTTTTTTTTTTTTTTGTTTCCTTTTACTGAATTGTAATTGGCTTTGGTTGAGAATTTGAAATAATGAAATGAGCCGAGGTATCTTATTTTAATTTTGTCTCTTTTTTTTTTTTTTGGTGGGGGGGGGGGGGGGGGGGGGTGCTCCATTTTTCCCACTTTATTTTTGTAGTCCATGGGTTTCTTAATTACTATGAACTTTTTAAAGAAAAGAAGTTTTATTTTGTTGTTTTTTTTGCTTGGGAGCTGGTTTATATCTTTATGTTTGCTCGCTGTTTGTTAAGAGCCTTTTTTTTTTTTTTTTTTTTTTATTTAAAAACGAAAATTGTATGCACATGAGAGCTTTTATATAATTTGCATACCCTCAGATTATCAGTTTTATGATAATTTTGCATTTTTAGCAACAACAGATATTTATTTTGTCGTGGGTTTTTTTGTGTGTGTGTTTGTTTTCAATGCAAGTGTTGGAATAACAAAGTCGGTTGGTAAGCGTTTGGGTTTTTGTTTTTGTTTTTTTAGGGGTTTTTTGTTTTTTGTTGTTGAGGGTTTTGGTTTTCTTTGGTTAGTGTGTGGAGTGGTGTGTGACAGTATTTGCGGGAGTAGTCAGGGATTATGTCACTGGTTGCAGCATGTCAGAGACAGCAGTGTTCAGTACAGACGGTGCTGTAATTACCATTGTATACTACAGTGCCACTATACCAGTATAGACAGTCCCTGACCGTAACGGCTCAAATCAATCAAAAGAGCAAACCGACAAGAATGGCTTCTCTTGAATTGCAGAACGTCGGAGAAAATTTTCCCCTGGAGTTACCATCAGTGCGGACTCCACTCTCCCCAAAAGTCCATCGGATGAGACTATAAACCGAGGCCCGTGTGCGAACGCATGCAGAACATCTTGCGCACACGTTAAATCCTGTTCCGCTTTTCGTAAGAGTAGGCCATCGCGTGCCGGTGGGAACAGATGACGTTTACAAAACTGCATACACGCTGCATGCATACTGGATGTAAAAAATAAAAAAAAAAAAAAAAAAAGCACAAGAGTGCTTATCCCATTATCCTCGATATAAAAGAATAAAATAAAATAAATAATAGAATAAAGTCAAAAACACTTTAATCATCCCTGAGGGGCAGTTACAAGGCCACGATCATGGACACACACCTTTTCGTTTCTGTGGGTTCTTTCACCTACCAGGCAGCGAGTGCCCTCAAAACGAAGGTTGCATGCAGGACCTGGATTCTAGTCTGTCTCGTCCAAAGGATTTTCAGAGGGGGGGGGGGGGAGTGGAGTCGGTATGACGTTAACTCCAGGGGTGGGTGTGTGTAGTGGAGTCGGCACTGATGTTAACTCCAGGGGGAGTGGAGTCGGCACTGATGTTAACTCCAGGGGGGTGGGTGGAGTCGGCACTGATGTTAACTCCAGAGGGGGGTGTGTGGAGTCGGCACTGATGTTAACTCAGGATAGGGAGTGGGGGGTGGAGTCGGCACTGACGTTAACTCCAGAGGAAAAATCCTCTAGTCTTGGAACGAGATCTATACGAACCGAGGTCAGCAGATCGATCACGAGCGCATCACTCTGACCACGTGGTTCTGTGCCATAAGAGTGGGGCGTGATGATCAGTAATGATGATGATGTAAAAAAATAAAATAATAAAATAAATAAACAAATACACGAAAATAATGTTTTTTAAATTGTTAAATTAAAAATCTTGTTTAAAAGAAGAAGAAAAGTCATAATACTTAACGTCGTGTAATGCTGTGGAAGTGCCCGTCTTGCCTTCAGACTACTTGACAGACAGGGTTGTACTCTTTTTTTCTTTTTTTTTTAATTAATTTTTTTTTTTATACCACTTTATGTCGCAGCAGATTTCTCCGCGTGAAATTCGGGCTGCTCTCCTCGGGGAGATCGCGTCGCCACAAGTGCAGCGCCTACCTTTTTTTCTTTTCTTTCTGTTAGACAGTCTGCAATAGTACTTATTTCCCTATCAGAGTGGCTTTTTTCTGCAGAATTTTGCCAGGGACTACCCTCTTGTTGCCAAGGATTCTTTTACGTGCGCTTAATTATTTTGCGTAACACATAGGACCTCCGTTTATCATCTCATTCGAAAGACTCGTGCCCAGACCTCCACTCAGGGTCTAAATGGATTGGGGGGGGGGGGGGGGGGGGGGGGGAGTTTTGGGCCCAAACGGGGGTACGACCACCGCACACTTCCGACCCTGACTTTTCGCTTTCTAAACAGGCGCGTTACCTCTAGACCACCGATCCAGTTAACGCCCTACAATCCACTCTATGCCTCCTGTCATGATATAGCCCCCGTCAACCGGGGCCGAGAGATACAGACACCTGCAGTGTTGGTCAAGGTTATTTGAGTAACTAACACTCAAACTGGCGTCTGTAAAGGGGATGGACGCCCTGTGACTGTCTGATGAGCTCTCCAGCAGTTTAGGGGGAAGTCGGGTGTGTTTGATTGATTGATTGATTGATGATTGAGGGGGAAGTCAGGTGTGTTTGATTGATTGATTAGGGGGGGGAAGTCAGGTGTGTTTGATTGATTAATGATTAAGGGGGAAGTCAGGTGTGTTTGATTGATTGATTGATTGATTAGGGGGAAGTCAGGTGTGTTTCGATTGATTGATTGATTAATTGATTAAGGGGGAAGTCAGGTGTGTTTGATTGATTGATTGATTGATTAAGGGGGGAAGTCAGGTGTGTTTGATTGATTGATTAGGGGGGGAAGTCAGGTGTGTTTGATTGATTGATTGATTAAGGGGAAGTCAGGTGTGTTTGATTGATTGATTGATTGATTAAGGGGGAAGTCAGGTGTGTTCGATTGATTGATTGATAATTGATTAAGGGGGAAGTCAGGTGTGTTCGATTGATTGATGATTAATTGATTAAGGGGGAAGTCAGGTGTGTTTGATTGATTGATTGATTAAGGGGGAAGTCAGGTGTGTTTATAGATTGAGTGATTAAGGGGGGAAGTCAGGTGTGTTTGATAAATTAAGGGGGAAGTCAGGTGTGATTGATTGATTAAGGGGGAAGTCAGGTGTGATTGATAAATTAAGGGGGGAAGTCAGGTGTGATTGATTGATTAGGGGGGAAGTCAGTGGGATTGATTGATTAAGGGGGAAGTCAGGTGGGATTGATTGATTAATTGATTGATTGATTTGTTAAGGGGGAAGTCAAGTGTGATTGATTAAGGGGGGAAGTCAGGTGTGATTGATTGATTAAGGGGGAAGTCAGGTGTGATTGATTGATTGATTGATTGATTAAGGGGGAAGTCAGGTGTGTTTGATTGATTGATTGATTGATTGATTGACAGCTAGAGTTAGAACGTAGGAAATGTGTGGAATGGAGAATATTTTAGTTAGGGGTGGGTTTTTTTTTGTAGTTGTTGCTGGGTTTTTTTCTGTTTTTTAATATTTTTTTTTAGATAAATGGGAATGTTGTGTTATTAGAATAAAGTTAAATGTTGACATTTGTATCCCACTCCCCTTTTACAGTTTTTGTTCCCTTAAATTTTTTAAGTTAGCTTTTTTTTTTTTAATTGTCTTCAGAATGAGTGTGTGGGGTGTGTGTGTGTGTGTGTGTGTGTGTGTGTGTTGTGTGTTGGTGGAATCTGGTCTTTTGTCAGTCATTGAGTTATGGTGATATAAAGTTAACACTGTTGTTATGAAGCATTGGGTACCCTGAAGTGAAATTCCCCTCTTCTCTCTCTCTCTCTCTTCTCTCTCTCTCTCTCTCTCTCTCTCTCTCTCTCTCTCTCTCTCTCTCTCTCTGTCTTTTGTCTGTCTGTCTGTCTTCTCTCTCTCTCTCTTCTCTCTCTCTCTCTCTCTCTCTCTCTCTCTCTCCTCTCTCTCTCTCTTCTCTCTCTCTGTCTGTCTCTGTCTGTCTCTCTGTCTGTCTCTCTGTCTCTGTCTGTCTGTCTGTCTCTCTCTCTCTCTCTCTCTCTCTCTCTCTCTCTCTCTCTCTCTCTCTCTCTCTCTCTCTCTCTCTCTCTCTCTCCCCGTCTCCCATTGACTCTGTTAGAAGTTGATGCAAGTGTTTTACTGTATGACTTTATACGCTGAGATGATTTTAATATATATATTTTTTGGGGGGTCTTCAGGATTTTTATTTAAAAAACCTTTAAAAAATGATTGATGATTTTGTTTTAGTGTGAGCGACAAACGCATTTCAAGGATAAAGTGTGCTTTTAATTTTTTTTAAAATTTTATAATGCCTGTTAAATGTTGCATGGGGTTCAAAGGTTTGTTTCGACGTTTGGGTAAAAACTCATTGTTACTCCCTTTTTTTTTTTTTTTTTTTTTTTACCGTTTTGTTAATTTATTGTTCATTGTTTTCTTCTGTGCATGGAAGCTTGTCGACTGTTAATTAAGCGACTACTACAAGTATTTCACAGGATGGAGGTCAGATCTTTATCTTTGTAAATCATGAACATTTATGAATGTTGAAATAAAATTGGAAGATGAAAAGAGGATACTTTGGTCTGTGTGTGTGTTTGTGTTTGTGTGTGTGTGTGTGTGTGTGTGTGTGTTGTGTTGTGTTGTGTTTTGTTGTGTTGTGTGTGTGTTGTGTTGTGTGTGTTGTGTTTTTGTGTTGTGTGTGTGTGTGTGTTGTGTTGTGTGTGTGTTGTGTTGTGTTTTTTGTGTGTGTGTGTGTGTTGTGTTGTGTGTGTGTGTGGTGTGTGTGTGTGTGTGTGTGTGTGTGTGTGTGTGTGTGTGTGTGTGTGTGTGTGTGTGTGTGTTTGGTTTTGTGGATGTGTGAGATGGAGTTTTCTTTCTTTTCTCTCTCTCTCTCTCTCTCTCTCTCTCTCTCTCTCTGTCTCTGTCTCTCTGTCTCTGTCTCTGTCTGTCTCTCTGTCTCTGTCTCTGTCTCTCTCTCTCTCTCTCTCTCTCTCTCTCTCTCTCTCTCTCTCTCTCTCTCTCTCTTTATTTTTATACTTTATCTCCTCCTTTGCTTCTTTTTTTTTTTTCCTCTTTTGACTTTTTTGTCCCATTTGTTGTCATCTTTTTTTTTTCTTGTCCTGTTATGTTTTGTCTTTTTGTTCCTTTTTCTTCTTCTTCTTCTTCTTCTTCTTCTTCTTCTTCTTCTTCTTCTTCTTCTTCTTCTTCTTCTACCTTTATTTGTTCTTCTTCTTCTTCTTCTTCTTCTTCTTCTTCTACCTTTATTTGTTCTTCTTCTTCTTCTTCTTCTTTTCTTCTTCTTCTTCTTCTTCTTCTTCTTCTTCTTCTTCTTCTTTTTACCTTTATTTGTTCTTCTTCTTCTTCTTCTTCTTCTTCTTCTTCTTCTTCTTCTTCTTCTTCTTTTCTACCTTTATTTGTTCTTCTTCTTCTTCTTCTTCTTCTTCTTCTTCTTCTTCTTCTTCTTCTTCTTCTTCTTCTACCTTTATTTGTTCTTCTTTTCTTCTTCTTTCTTCTTCTTCTTCTTCTTCTTCTTCTTCTTCTTCTACCTTTATTTGTCTTCTTCTTCTTCTTCTTCTTCTTCTACCTTTATTTTTCTTCTTTTCTTCTTCTTCTTCTTCTTCTTCTTCTTCTTTACCTTTATTTCTTCTTCTTCTTCTTCTTCTTCTTCTTCTTCTTCTTCTACCTTTATTTGTTCCTTTTTCTTCTTCTTCTTCTTCTACCTTTATTTGTTCCTTTTTCTTCTTCTTCTTCTTCTACCTTTATTTGTTCCTTTTTCTTCTTCTTCTTCTTTACCTTTATTTGTTCTTCTTCTTCTTCTTCTTCTTTACCTTTATTTGTTCTTTTCGTTCTTCTTCTTGGCTTACGGCTGAGGCTGGGGAACGTGTTAGCCTAGTGGTCAGAACATTGCGCTCGCAATTTGACGACCCAGGTTCGATTCCCGGTCGTGGAGATTTTTCTCCTGGAGTTAACATCCGTGCTGACTCCACTCTCCCCAAAAGTCCTTCGGATGAGACTGTAAACCGAGGCCCCGTGTGCGAACGCACGCAGAATATCTTGCGCACCGTTAAAACCTGTTCCGCTTTTCTTATGAGTAAGCCATCGTGCGCGGTGGGAACATGACATTTACAAAACTGTATACACACGGGGACTTGATGTAAAAAAAAAAAAAAAAAAAAAAAAAAAAAAAGCACAAGAGTGCTTATCCCATTATTCTCATATAAAAAAAATTCATTAAAAAAACAAAAATTCCCACGCTTATTTTCTCTTTTCTGTTTCTTCTTCTTCCTCTTTTCATTCGCATGCACGCACGCACGCACGCGCACGTGTGTGTGTTGTGTGTGAAATTCAAATGCACTTTTGATTCAAATATGAATGTTTTTCATTTATTCAGTAGATAAACCCGTAGTTTGGAAAATGAGTCCTCTGACTCTTGCTTGTCAGTTTTTCATAGAGTGTTAAAGACCTATAGTAATGATAATGATGATAGTAATAATGATAATGATGATAGTAAAGATGATAATAATGATAATGATAATAATGGTTTACTACTACTATACTACTACTACTACTACTGCTGCAGCTGCTACTTCTAACAATAGCAACAATAATAACAATATTGTTAATATTATCATTATTCATTTACATCTCAGTTGTTCTTCTGATGAGATTATTGTAACAGAGTGGACATTGGCCCATATGATGTCCCATCTCTGTACAGCTTCTTGGTTGGGTACAATTAGCCAGTTAGGAAGTGACCTCTAAACAGAGGTTGCATAACTTCTACCGTTCACCATGAAGGCAAAGAGTATGCAATGGAGGGCTTTCGACCACCACCCAAGGAAACAGAGCATCGCACAATTCGCAGGTGTGTCGGGTAACACAATGCTGCGACAGGGCTCTGATCGCATAGGAGGTAAT
>CM060348.1:29860208-29867708 GCA_030674155.1 Stramonita haemastoma
TATATGAGAGATGAGGGAGAGAGAGAGAGAGGGAGGAGAGAGGAGAGAGAGAGAGATGAGAGAGAGAGAGAGAGAGAGAGAGAGAGAGAGAGAGGAGAGAGAGAGAGAGAGAGAGAGAGAATAAAAGTTTTTTGGGGGGCGGGGACGACAACTATCTCTCTCTCTCTCTCTCTCTCTCTCTCTCTCTCTCTCTCTCTCTCTCTCTCTCTCTCTCTCTCTCTCTCTCTCTCTTCTCTCTCTCTCATTCCTTACTCTTTCCCCAACATCATGTCCTCTATTGGCTATATCCCAAGGTAGTTTAAGTAATGCAGTGGAATGCTAGATCTATTTCCACAAATCTAGATTATTTGATTCAATACCTTGCAAAGAATGATTACCAAACTCTATTTTACAATCTCTCAATGTATTAATAATAATATATAATAATATTAAAATAATTAAATACTATAATATAATATATAATAATAATAATAACAACTGCCTAAATTGCCAGGTTACCCTCCCGTTCATCAGAAGGTTGAAGGTTATTACAAAAAATCAAAAAAAATCAGTGCAGCTATTTATATCAAAGAAGGGATAAGCTATAGCGTTAGATCTCTCCAATACCTGACAATGCTCCAGATCTTATTCATGTGCAGCACGAGTCAAGTTTAATGACCCCCGATTCTGAATATCGTGTCTGTATATTTGCCTAAAGGACCCAACGATCTTAATACAGAGTGGATCATACTCTACAAGATAATGAAAAATGACCAGTTGGGGGAGGGGAAGGGGGGATTTAAACACTCACCACCATTTGGGGATAAAAACTGTATATCTGTTTCTAGCAACAGATTTGTAGAAAACGTTGTAGATTCATGTTTGTATTTATAAATGATGGCAGCATTACAAGAATACCAGATGTATCAAGCCAAGAGGGTCAGCTTTAGATCTGTCTCTTGTATCACCTGCACTTGTTCCTGAGTGTGATTGGTTAACTCATAAAGACACTCTGGGTAGTGATCACTTGCCTATCGTCATAACTTTTATTATCAAAACATTATATCAGTGTAATATTAAAGAAGATAAAGTCCCAAAATATAATTATTGGGGAAAATTTGAAAGTTTTCTGACTTTTTGTAATACAGAAACTATTAGTAGTTACATGTAAATTGTATGTACTCTGACATAGCTAATTCTATTTTACAAGCTGCTAATCTATCCATCCCTAAATGTTCTCCAGCAAGGTCAAATAAACATTCTGGAAATGTTTGGTGGACCAAAGATTGCGAATCAGCAGTCGATGATAAACGTTAGCACATACATTGTTTCTAAAGTTAAGTCAGCAAAAAAAAAAAATCGCGCTGAACAGAAGGCAAAAACTTATTGTAACATGGTTATAGCACAGGCTAAAAGACAGTACTGGTCTTCCTTTTGTACGAATGAAATCTCATATCATAAAGATGATTCAAAAGTATGGATTAAACTAAATGAGATGAAGAAAGGTGTAACTCTTCCATCCTGTCCTATAATCTTGAAAACAAACAATTCCCTTCTGATGTAGAAAAGGCTGAAGCCTTTGCTGAGATGTTTTCAAAAACAATGCGTTTTGGAGGGTCTATCAGCTAAGTACAGAGAATATAGAACACAACATGAAGAAAGTAAAGCTATATACACAGATCCCTGCCTGATAACACCCTCTATTTTAATGCTCCAATAACAGTCCAGGAAGTAAAAGATACAATCCTATCTCTTCCTAATAAGAAAACATCTGTTGGAGCTGATTCCATTTCAAATAATACCATAAAACACTCACCTGAAAATTGAATTCTTTTATTACATAAACTTTGTCATAAATGTTGGGTTGAGGGCGTCATACCCATACAATGGAAACAGTCAATTGTTGTACCAGTTCATAAAAAAGGAAGGCCCAAGACAGAAATATCAAGTTATAGGCCTATTTCATTAACCTCTCACACTGGCAAGTTAATGGAGAGAATTGTATTGAGAAGACTGTTTATTACTGTGAAAAAAATACCATTTACGCCAATTAATCAGGCAGGCTTTCAGAGACGAAGATTTGCAAAGGACAATTTAGTCAAGCTTACAATGTGTTTGAAACAACAATTTGCTCAGGGAAAAATGTTCTAGCCACATTTTTTGATCTTAGAAAGGCATACGGTCATGTCTGGCATGCAAAAGTTGAGTAAGTTAAAGTCAATAGGATTTTCTGGTCATTTTTATCACTACATCAAGAGTTTTTTAGTGAAAGATCAATTCAAGTGAGGGTGGGAAATACATATTCTAATTCAAAATATCTTCAAATGGGTTGCCCCAAGGCTGTGTATTAGCTCCAGTTTTATTTAACATATTGTTACATGATCTTCCAAAACATAATCAAAGGATGTAGTTTTAGTGCAATATGCAGAGGATATTTGTATTTGGATGACGGTTACTTTGAAACGAAGCACGTCAAAAAGGGCGTTAAATCATAATAGAAAAATATACCAAAAAGAACTAGATAATCTGAATCAGTATATAATAGAAAATGGCCTCACTCTTTCTACGGAAAAAAACACACATGGTGTTATTTAACAATGGTAGTGATCCAAACGAATTACCAGTGTTAAAGATTGAAAATGCGACAATTCATTATAAACAAATAGTACAATTTTTAGGTGTACTTCTTACATCAAAGTTAACATGGAATGCCCATATTGAATGTATTTTAACTAAAGCAAAAAAAGCTTAAATCTCCTGAAAATTATAAGTAAGCAGTATTGGGGGCAAGATCTGTCAATCCTTAAACATTTATCGACATCAATAATAAGATCAAAATTATCGTATGGACATGAAGTCTTTTTTAATACTCCAAAATATTTATTGAGGAAGCTTCAAAGTATAGATTGTAAAGCATACAGGCTTACTCTTGGTGTACCTTTTCATGCATATAAAGAAGTCGGAATGTTGCCATTACATGAATACGGAAAACTTGCATGTGCCAAATATGTACTGAGAAGTTCAACTCCCCAAAACTTTGCATCAGAAGACGTAAAAATAAAATGTGATATAGTTTTTCAAAAACGAACACAGCAAATACCCTCTTTAAAACTATTGGTACTAACGTTGGGGACCTTTACGAGCAATCTGAAATTAATAAAATGGATGTAGACTCTCAAAAAGTAGTTCCAGCTTATCCTCTTGGGAAATGAATCCAGCACTTTTTGATTTTGATTACACAGACATAAAGAAGGACAAGAATCCAAATGTTTTGGCAGCTACTGTTAGATCCTATATTCATAACAAGTACTGCAGTTATCTTAAAGTGTACACTGATGGATCACTTTTAGAGAACCATCAAGCTGGTTCAGCTTTTGTTATACCAACACACAAAATAGAAAAATCATATTATATTGGTGTAAATTGGTCAATATTTATAGCTGAACTGGTTGCAATCTTCATGGCTTTAAAATACATACTATATCATCCATATTGTTTTTACCTTGTCTTAATTTATGTCGATTCTAAATCAGTTTTATATGCTATAAAATCTGCAGATTACAAGAATTATTCGAATTTTATATTAATTGTAAAACACATTGTACACCTTTTAAGTTTAAGAGGTATATTTGTCACCTTTCTTTGGGTACCTTCACACATAGGACTGTACTTAAATGAATGGGTTGACAGGGCTGCAAAAAGAGGTGCAAGCAATAAAAGTGAAAACATTGAGCTACATATTCCTGTGTCTGTCAAAGAAGGATACCTTATGTTAGAACAAGTATCCTAAAATATATTCACTGAAATAATAGTGCAAAGAACAGTTTGTAAAATGGGTTCCAACCAGTAAAAAGTGTTATGAAAGCATACATCAGTCAAAGGCTTATAGAAATGTGATCAAAGAAAGACAGCTTGGGGCATTATTTTATAGAATCCAATCAAATGCTTTTATCACAAAATTTAGCAAGGATGTTAAATGCTAATGTGGAAACAATCATATTTCAAATACCCATATTGTACTTGAATGTAAGACTTTACTTTACTTACCAGTTTTTATGAAACTTCCCTTGAACAAGTTTTGGAGAATATCAAGTTAATGTTTGCTATCGCTAATGGTTTATTGTTAAGTCCTATAGGGCATTTGTTGTAGTTATATCAATGTTGTTCTGTTATGAATTTAATTCTCTCCTGTTAATTTAGTGTTTAGCATACAGTTCTGCTTAATATAATGAGGATATCTTCAGACACAACTACACACACACACACACACACACACACACACACACACACACACACACACACACACACACACACACACACACACATACACACACACACACACACACACACACACACACACACACACACACACACACACACACACACACACACACACACACACACACACACATTCCATTTTTTTTAATTTTTGCATATTATTTCTTGAATCTGTATTTAGCTTTAGTCATTCCATCCCCCCACCACTCTCTGTCTTTGTCTCTCCCTTTCCCTCTTCTTTTTATCAATATTTCAACTGTTATTATTATCATTAGATTTTATGTTAAGGGCGTTTGGGGTTTTGTTTTATTGTTTTCTTTTAACTTTATTAATTTTAGTATTTATTTTATATATTTATTCATATTACTTTATTTTATTTTCATTTTTCACTCACTCAGTCCCATGTCCCAAAGGACGTAGGGGGGACATGAGAGAAGACGCAACAGAGATCTTTTTCCATGCTTCACGATCCTGTGTGGCTAGTAGGAGGTGTTGCAGGGGTTGGGCGGTCCAGTCTTTGATGTTGTCAACCCATGATTTCTTTTGGCGGCCTCTTCTTCTCTTGCCCTCGACTGTTCCTTGCAGGATGGTTTTTGCTAGGGTGTTGTGTCTTGTGGTGTGACCAAACCACATCAGCTTTCTCCTCTTTATGGTGGAGAGCAAAGGCTCTTGGGGGCCCACACGCTTTTTGATTTCTTCTTTCACATAGTTATTGGTCTTGTGTTCTTTGTATGATATTTTGAGGAGTCTTCTGTGGCACTTGTTCTCGAATGCTTGGATTCTCCTCTCTAACTCTGCTGTCAGAGTCCATGATTCACAGCCATATAGGAGGATAGATATCACGAGGGATTTGTAAAGGTGGTATTTGGTGCAGAAGCTGATGTTGTTACTTCTGATGATCTTCTGGAGTCTGACTAGAGCAGATGTTGCTGTTGCAATGCGAGCTTTCACTTCATTGTTTGATGTGCCATCTTTTGTTAGGATGGAGCCTAAGTATTTGAATTGGCTCACCTCTTCTAGTGTTTCTCCATTCATCTTTATTTCCGTGATGTCATTACTCGCGCTGTTGACCATGATCTTTGATTTCTCTGCACTGACCTCCATGCCGTATGCGCTCGCTCGATCTGTTAAATTGTCTGTGAGGATTTGCAGTTCTTGTTTGCTGCTGCCCATGAGGTCAATGTCATCTGCAAATCTGAGATTGCAAAGGGGTCTTCCACCAATGGAGATGGAAGTGTGGTGGTTTTGCAGTGTCTCTGTCATGATGTTTTCGAGGAAGAGGTTGAAGAGTACAGGTGAGAGAAGGCAGCCCTGGCGAACCCCAACCGTGGTCTTGAAGAACTCGCCCACGTGATTGTTCATAAAAACTGCACTTTTTGCATTCTCGTACAGAGCTTTGATGACTTCAATTAGACAGCTGTCAATGTTGAAGTGCCTGAGTACTTGCCAGAGGCCGTCATGCCATACCCTGTCAAAGGCCTTTTTGAAGTCTATGAAATTGTGGTACAAGTCTTTTTGGTGTTGGAGATGCTTCTCTATCAGAATTCTCAGATTGAAAATTTGTTCCATTGGGCTGCGTTTTGGTCTAAAGCCCGCTTGTTCTTCTGCCAGGAGTTTTTCCGCTTGGTTTTTCAGTCTGTTGAGGACTACCTGCAGCATGATCTTGCTAGGATGACTTATGAGACTGATGGTTATGTAGTTCTGGCATTGTTTGAGGTTTCCTTTCTTTGGCAGGGGTATTACAAGAGACTGTGTCCATTCTTTTGGCCATTCTTTGGTGTCGTGGATCTTCTGACAAAGTTCTGTGAATCGCCTTGCTGTTTCATTCCCTCCATTTTTTATGAGTTCAGCTGAGATGTTATCGATTCCAGGGGTTTTCCCCTTCTTCAATTGTCTAATAGCTGCATCTACTTCACACCTTAGTATTGGTGGGTCTTTATCTTGGTGTTCAGGGGGTTTGTCAGAAACTATGTTGGTATCTGGGCGTAGTGGGTAGTTGTACAATTCCTCACAGTATTCTGTCCAGCGTTGGAGGATGGCATTGTTTTCCGTTAAAAGATTTCCTTCTTTGTCTTCAATAACAGAGGCTTTAGGCTGTTTTCATTTTTAGCATTATTAAAAAAAAAATTGTTACAAACAGATTCAGAGCTTCTATTAAGAATTTTTGAAGGATCGCAGTGACTGACATTCTTTGCTTATGACGCATGGAATATTAGTTTTATGGAGAAATGTCATTACCCGGTAGCTTGCATATATGTTTGTTTGCTCATGAAGTTTCCGGAATATTCTGCAAATATTCTAAGAAGTTTTGGAAGTGTTCGGAATGGTCTACAGTATCCTAAGATGTTCCTTCTAGAAGTTGCCAGAATGCTACTGTAACCTAAGATGTTTGTGTAAAGTTCCTTAAGTGTCTGGAATCTTCTAGCGGTCAGTAGAAGGGGGCTTGGGACTGTATATATATATATATATATATATATATATATATATATATATATATATATATATATATATATATATATATATATATATATATATATATATATATATATATATATAACTCTATAAGGGGCTGTTATCGCAGCAGGAGGGGGGAGAGTGGAGGAAGAAAGAAGAGGGAGGGAGGAGAGTTGGATGTAAGATGAGAGGAGGAGATGAGGAACAGAAAGTGGGGGGGGATTCCGACGGCGGAATGCCCTAGTGTGCGAGCAGGGGAGGCAATGCGGATTGTAGATGAAGAGCTTTTTTGAAGAAAGGGGAGAAAATTTGAAGGAATAGCGTGAAAGCTTTGAGGACTGAGGAAGTCATTAGCTGATTGAATTCGTGTTCGGTGAGTGTAGTCACAGAGTTTTGGTTGTAAATCCATGGTGATTTTGGAAAGGATTTTTCTTTTTGATTTTGGAATTCTAATACTGGAAACAACTACTGTTCTGAAGTGAATAAAAGAAATACAGCTTGATTCCTGAGTCAACGTGTGCTCTGTTGGATGTGATTCACGAGAGATAGGAAGCAACTCTTGGCATTTCAGTCAGCGTTCTACGTCCACTGGAGTGTTTTCTAAACAAAGAGTTCTTCATAAAAGAATTACGTCACAATTGGGAACGGTCTCTTGGCATTTCAGTCAGCGTTCTGCGTCCACTGGAGTGTATACTACTACCACTACAACAACAACAACAACTACTACTACTACTACTACTACTACTACTACTACTACTACTACTACTACTACTACTACTACTTACCACT
>CM060348.1:29880208-29890208 GCA_030674155.1 Stramonita haemastoma
AGGGTCTAATGGATAGGGGAAAAGCTTTGGGTCCAAACGGGGTACAAACCATCCTACACTCCCACCCGGACTTTCTGCTTTCTAGGCAAGGCGCGTTACCAGCTAGACCACTGATCCACCAACAGCCCAACAGCCCCAAGAGAGACTGGAGGGCCTGACATGTCAGATGCAGAGAAGTGGTTCATGGTCTAACAAACCAGGAAGCTCCCTCGCCCAGGCACACACCTAGATGTGGGCTATTGTTGGTCTTTAGCTCTCCCAGAAAGGCACCATGGTCTTTAGCTCTCCCAGAAAGGCACCATGGTCTTTAGCTCTCCCAGAAAGGCACCATGGTCTTTAGCTCTCCCAGAAAGGCACCATGGTCTCTAGCTCTCCCAGAAAGGCACCATGGTCTCTAGCTCTCCCAGAAAGGCACCATGGTCTTTAGCTCTCCCAGAAAGGCACCATGGTCTCTAGCTCTCCCAGAAAGGCACCGTGGTCTTTAGCTCTCCCAGAAAGGCACCATGGTCTCTAGCTCTCCCAGAAAGGCACCATGGTCTTTAGCTCTCCCAGAAGAGCACCTTTTGGGCCTAGGGCTGACGCAACTGTTTAAATCATGACATTCAAAACCGTTTTCCTTCTTGCCTTTTCAGCCTGTACCAGACGAGGCAAGGTTCACACCTTAAGGGGTCTCCCAGGTGATGTTCCTTTTCAGGGGATAAGTCAGTGCCGTTCAGGTTTTTACCTGAATGCCAGGCTGAGACACAATCTCCAGACTCTCTGACCACAGACCTTGGGATCCTGATACTGACATCCTTTGTGAATCTGAGATATAAAGCATAAAGATACTTAGCATAAAGAACGCGGCTTCTGCCCAGTCTGGGTACTGAAATTTCATGTGGATCATTTCAAGTCCAGGAGGTCAGCTCAAAGCCAGCTATTTCTTTCTTTGAGCAAAAATACTGGGCTAATATTTTTTTCCAAACACAACTTCACCCGGATAGCTGAATCTGTTTGTTGCTTATCGAGCAGCATCGGACACAATGTTGATTCTTGCACATCCTAAAGCGCATGAGGTCAGATGGCTTTCCTTCTTGGCATCCCATTTTCACGTTCTTCCATTTTGTCAGATCCTGGAGGCAGCCATCTGGAAGAATGAGTCAGCATTCATGGATTTTTATTTAAGAGACGTCAGAATCTCCTGCTCCAACAGCGAATTAGGAATTTCATTGGTGGCAGCTAACACTCTTTTTGATGCCTCTGCAAGAGTAAGGATCCCTCTCAACAAGGTTCTTTTCCTCCTCCAATCTTTGAACTCTGCATAAGTCAAAATAAGAGTCATAATAAGAGTCTCCAGAAGCACCTAATCTCTTCCGAAATGCTTCCAGAGACTCCTTGGCATCTCCTACACAGAGCACATAAGCAACGAAGAAGTGCATGACAGAACCTAGCAGTCCGTTGGTCCCTACGAAAACCTTCATTCAATCGCAAAGAAGCATAAACTTAAATGGTACCAGCATGCAACAAGATCAAAAGGACATGCAAAAACAATACTGCGAGCACTGTCCAGTTGGGAAGAAAAAGAAGCAGACCAAGGAAGAGATGGGAGGACAACATCAGGGAATGGACAGGCCTAGAACTCAACAAAACTTTGAGAAAGACAGAACAGAGAGAGGAATGGAGGGAACTGGTTGTCAAGTCTTCAGGAGTGCCCTCACAGTCGTCAGACTCAGGGATAGATAGATAGAGGGACAGAGATATAGAGAGACAGATAGATAGATAGATAGATAGATAGATAGATAGATAGATAGATACATAGATACATAGATACATAGATACATAGATACATAGATACATAGATAGATACATAGATAAGTCAAATATGGAATGGTGTGGCTAACAGGATTTTCCCCCCAAATCCCTCTTCAGCTAGACATTCTAGGATACTTGCCAATACCCCCCACCCAGCCCTCACCTCTTTGGACTGGGGATTGTAATGTGTCTGTGTGTACCACTATTTTCAAAGGCTCAGAATAGGAAAAGGTAGAAGGTGCACGGGCAACTTATGTGTGTACAAGATGTTTTGAATGCACCCCTACACTTGACCATGGTTTATAGTCTCTTCCAAAGGACGAAAGGGTAGGGGGTGGGATGGGTATGGAGTGGAGTCAGTGCTGACGTTAATTGCAGGGGGTGGGGGGGGGGGGTCTCAAACTGATGCCTTGGTTGTGGCTTGAACCTGCGCTAGTAGTACATGAGTTCAATACTCTGAGCATTATCTTATCCAGCTCCTCTCTCCCCCAGATGACAAAGAACAGTGATGACCATCATCTTGACTTCCTTTCCAGCACAACCTCTTCAGCCTCCAGTGCCCGAGCGTGGAGCGGGTTTGTGGACTCCCTCTTCAACAACTCCATCCAGGCCTTCTTCGACGACAGAGTGGGCCAGCTGCACATCGGCCCACCCTTCGCCCGCTCTCTGGACTGGATGGCCTTCACCTTCTTCCTGCTGCTGACGGTGGTGGTGTCCTGCAACATCCAGTGCTCCTCGCTCGTCAACAGCATCCTGGCTCTGCTGACTGTAGCAACCCTGATCCTGATAACCATCACTGGATTTGTCGCTGGAGATGTTCACCGGCTGGTAGATCCTGATAATGGGGGATTTTTGCCCTACGGGTTCTGGGGTGTCATTGTTAGTGCCTCTACTATGTTCTATGCTTATGAAGGTTATTTTGTCATCTGCTTCTCAGCTGAAGAAGCCAAAGATCCAGCGAAATCTATTCCCAGGGCTATACTGATAGTGCTGCTGACAGTTACCATAGTTTACTGTGGCACTGCTGCTGGTACATTATGTTTAATACCATACACAGACATTGACTTGCGTGCCCCTATCCCATCAGCCTTTGCTTATCAGAGAATCACATGGGCCAGATACATTGTAACAATTGGTCCAGCCATTGCTCTGACAAATTTTGGGATGGTCCATCTGTACTCACAGTCCCGTGCCTTTTACCGAATGGCTGAGGACGGTCTGTGGTTTAAAAGCTTTGCCTACATTCACCCAGCCACCAGAGTGCCTTTGGTGGGAGTGGTGGTGGGTGGAATGCTTATTGCAGTGATTTCCTTGTTGCTGGAGCTAAAAGATTTAGTGCAGTGCAGTGCACTAACTGTGATATTCCAGAATCTCATTCTGGCGCCTGCTCTCATTAGTTTAAGAGCTACCGATCAGAGCAGAAGTGTACCACAAGAACAAGGCTATAACACCTTCAGAGATCATGGTGCCAGTGGTCAGCATGCCAGCTTACACAGACAGGACAATCTTTCAAGATCAAGACAAACTACAGGGCATGATGTGTCAAAGGTAATGAAGGCTGGATGTCCCCCTACTGAAGAAGGAAATAAGAGCTTGCAGGGTGATGGTTCTCCTCAACAAAAACCTTCTGAGACTCTACTGGCCTCTGCAGCATGTTCCCATGACACAGATGGAGACAGCAGTTTTGGAGCTCGTCTGAGTGAGCATGAAGATTGTGCAGAGTTTTTAAAACCATCTCTGGCTAATGACGTGCCATCCAATAACTGCCAAGAAACCAGAAATTCTTATCCACACCAGGATGCAGATGCTAAAGACACGCACCAAGATGTTAAAGCTGGATTGTCCCATAGCAAATATAGAACCGTGCCTTCATTGCAAGAAAACCATAAGTTGGAACCAGCCACCAAACAACACGCTGAAACCTCCCTCGTCTCTGAAGAGTTGTCTCAGACTCGAAATGAGGCACCCAGGACCATCCCAAACAATGCGCACAGGGCCAACATGGGGTGCTATGAAGTCCTGAAGGGAAAGCTGCTGAGGATGCTGACGACCCCGAGATGCCTGGTTCTGCTGGTGACCCTGCTGGCCGCGCTGTCCCTGCAGCTGGGACTGGCCTGGCAGGACCTGCAGAGGCTGAAGCTGCTGGCCGTCGTCAGCACCACAGTCATCGTCATCATCGTCATCTTTCTCTGTGAGGTGTTGAGGAAACGCTGTGGTCCCGGGAGGCATGAGGGCTTCCAGGTGAGGTTGATGGGGGAGGGGACTGGAGAGGTTATGTGTGAAGTGTGTGTTGTTGTTGTCTTCAATTTAACATCTGTTCACTTTAAGTGATATTAGACGAGAAAAGTGGAAAGTGTAATGGAAGTTATGGAAGTGAATGAAAGGGGTGGAAAGAGAAAACATTATAAGATAGCATTAGTGGTGGTATTTTTGTATGCTTCTAAAAAAAAAAAAAAAAAAGTGATAACAATGATACTCTTAAAAACAGGACCAAAATTTCAACTCAACAAAGAAGGAACATTTTACAATAATTATGTAACTACAATAAATATTCAAGTGGGCTGTGCAATAAACATCCAACAATGGCAAAGGCTAACTTTGAATTATCAAAAACATTTTCCAGAGACTGCTCAGAATATGCAGGCAAAAATAGTTTTACAATTGGGCACTCAAATATGATATGAGTGTTTGAAATATGATCTCCACATAGACATCTGACATTTTTGCAAAATCTAGTAAGGAATGCATTTAATTTCATTCTAAAATATAATGAACTTACCCTTCTTACAGTTAGAAAACTTAAATCTTTTTGAAAAGGAGCCATATAACAAGAAATATGGGCAGAAGTCAGACGACTCTTTAAAGACTGGCCCTTGAGTTGGCCAGATTCTTTAAACTTATTCCATGATGTTTGCTCTAATATACGGTATCTCGTATAGATAAGGGAACATACAGTTCTATTGATCCCATTTCATGTCTTTTCCCCTTTTCTGCAACTCTTGTCAGCCCACTTGTTTGAAAAAAATCCAGCCTGAGAAGGTATCCAACAAAATGAAACAGGAATACCTCTTAAACTTAGGAGGTGTATGACATGGTTAATTTCAAAAATAATTGTGGAGATTTTCTTAAAATTTGGGGATTTCAGAGCATACAATACTGACTTTGAGTCAACACAAAGTAAGATCTGAAAGAAGAAACATGGAAAATCAAGAATATAGTTAAGAGCCATAAGAACTGCAATAAGTTTAGCTGTAAATATTGAACGATGTTTACCAAGCTAGTACGATTTTTCTGTTTTAAGTGCTGGTATGAGAAATGCAGAGCCTGTGTCATGATTTTCTAAAACTGATCCATCTGTATAAACTTTTAAGTAGTCAGAAAACTTATTTTCAATATGGGACCGGGCATCTGCAACCATGACGTTTTGATTTTCCTTCTTTTTTTCATTAGTATATTCTATATCAAAACATGTTTTTTTCATCTCCCATGATGGACAGGGTAGCACTTCTTTTTGTGTTTGTAAGTCATATTGATTAAGTAGGTTTTTTAAGAAGGTCTGATACATAAGTGCTAACAGGCTTTAAACATGAAATCTGTTTAGCCCTTTTTGTAAAATTTGTTTCTGCTTGAACCTTTTAATTCACTTGAGGCAAAATTTTCGTTATCAGTGCTCCATAACACATATTTGGCGCATGAAAGTTGTTGGTAATCAACATGGGAAAGTTGCCTAATTTCTTTATAAGTTCCTATGGTGAATGCATGGAAGGGTAACCCAAGTGCAAGTTTGTATGCCTTACAATCTACACTTTCGAGTTTTTTAAGTAAATAACTTAGAGCACTGAAAAAGACTTCTTGCGCATATGACAATTTGGAACGTGTAAGTGACATAGACAAGCATTTTAGAGTGAAGATATCATCATGTCCCCAGGATTTTCTGCTAACCAGTTTAAGAAAATTAATGCATTTCCCTGCCTTTGTTATAATGTATTCAGTATGAGCATTCCAAGTTAATTTTGATGGAAGCTGAATGCCTAAAAATTTAAGGTATTTTTATACTGAATTGGCTCCCCTCCTATCCTAGCCGCCACTGTAGTCTAGTGGTTAGGGCGTTGGACTCGTAATCTAAAGGTTGCTGGTTCGATCCCAGCTTTTGGCTATGGCACTGTGCCCTTGGAAAAGGCACTTTACGGCTATTTTCTCACCCCACCCAGGTGTAAAAGGGGTACCAATCTTGTGTTGGGGGTTAACCCTGCGTCCTATCCAGGGGGGAGTCTATGACTCTCAGTCACTTAATGCCACAGAAACCGGGATAAGCACCAGCCTGATGAGCCTTAGGCTCGGGACAGACTTTAACTTTAACAATCCTAAATTGTGGCAGTGTCTCTGGATCGTTGTCATTGTTAAAAAGCATAATGTGTGTTTTTTCTGTGGACAATGTCAGACCGTTTTCAAAAATATATTTATGTAAGTTATCTAGCTCTTTTTGATATACTTTTTTGTATAATTTATCATCCGCTTTGTTGTAGTGCGCTTCATAGTGACATTCATCCATATACATATATTGTCAGCATATTGTACTAGGACGACATCTTTAGACAGTTTTGTGGGTAAATCATATAACAGTATATTAAACAGAATGGGGGGTATTACAGAACCCTGTGGTAAACCCATATGCAATGACCTAAAGTTTGAATATGCAATCCCTACTCTCACTTGCATACCTCTGTTGCATAAAAAAACTTTTGATATAATAGTAAAAATGTCCAGAAAAGCCAATAGTTTTCAGTTTATGCAGAAATTTAGCATGCCAAACTTGGTCAGAGGCTTTTCTTACATCAAAAAATGTTGCAAGAAGATTTTTTCTTCTTGCAAATTTTAGCTTGACTTGCGTTGTTAGTTTAACTAAATCATCGACTGCAGATCTACCTTTTTGAAAACCTGCTTGATTAACAGGAACAATCTTATTTTTCTGACAATAATACACAAACCTCCTAAGAATGGTTTTCTCCATAAGCTTACCAATGTTAGAAGTTAGTGCTATGGGTACTATTGATGGAAGTGTCACTAGAATACCTGACATTTCTACTCACAGAGCATCAGCATTAGATCTATCTTTAATATCTTCTGCTCTTGCTCCTGAATGTACGTGGGCAATATATGACAATACATTGGGAAGTGATCATCTACGTATTATCATTACTTTAAATGAAATGTCAGTCCCCTGTAACTCTGAAAAAGATAAACTTTCAAAAAGTAGCTAATTGGGAAAAGTTTAAAAGTATCCTTGCTGCCTACAATACAAACAGCTTGGATTGTGAAAACATAGACCAATTTTATTCTGTCTTTACTAATGCCACCATTCAAGCTGCTTACCTATCAATCCCAACCATTAAATCATCAAAATCAAGAAAGTATTCAGGAATATTTGGTGGACTCCTGCCTGCAGGAAGCAGTGACCAGAAAACGTTTAATGTACAAAACGTTTTTAAAGGATAAGACACCAGAAAATCATGAAAAACAGAAGCAGGCAAAAAACTACAGCAACATGAGGTGTGGTGTGTGTGTGTGTGTGTGTGTGTGTGTGTGTGTGTGTGTGTGTGTACGGGACAACTCAGTGGTCAGATCACTCGCTCTCCCCAAGCTAAGGGTAAGCAGTATTGAGTATGCTTATCAAGTTGGTGGGTGACAATTTGTAATCCATGGCTTCAGTATTGTCCCCCAGTTCACCCAGCTGTCAATGGGTACCTGCCCTCTTTAGGGTCAGGGAACGTAAAGCAAGGAGGGAGAGGAGATGGGCACCGCCCTCCATATGCTGGTCCCTGGAGAAGCTCCCAAGAACCGCATAGGAACACCTTTACCATTACCATTTTCCCTTTATCAGAAAGTCCTGACACAGTTCATGTATTCGACAAGCACCTGGTGTTTTGTATGCATCTGTTACCTCCTGTTTTACCAGAAAGTCCTGACACGTTTTTTGTTTCTGACAGGTTCCAGGTGTTCCCTATGTACCTGCCCTTGCCTTTTTTCTAAACATGCTGCTCCTGGTGACAGGTGCTGACTACGTGGGCCTCCTTCAGATCGCTGTCTTGGCCATAGCAGGTAAGAGATTCTGTGAGGGCTAGGAAGTGCGCCCATGGTTAGATCCTCTGAACAGTTGAACTACATCAGCAAAACCTGGCACACATGAGAGTGCGATTTTTCAAAGATGTGCAAAATCCCAGAGTCTACTATCACAATAACTATCACACAGTACAACAGCAGATTTACAAGATTATTATTTCTGCATCAAACTGGAGTATTTAGGAACATAGCATGGTTAATAGCCTCTGACAAAATAAATATTTCTCAAATCCAGTGATTAGATAAGCAAATAAGTGTGTTTAAAAAAAAAAATATGGCAGCAAACAGTCATGCAAAGAGTAACCTATTTTATTTAGGTTGTTTCTATACTTGAAGTTGAATGTAAATCTTTTCCAAAGTGTAATTGATATCCTCAGAGTAATGATAACACCAATGGCTGTTTCAGGTATTGTGGTTTACGTCCCCATGGTGATGATGCAGTGGTCACGTGATCAGAGAGTGACCTGCACCTTCTCTGCTGAGACCGTGGAGTATCAGACATTGTTAGCACACGGAGACCAGCAGTAGTCATTACTCTTCATGGCGGCAGTACGATGCAGGAGAACCAGAACAGAGGATGAGGAGAAGAGATGAGAGACTCAACTCAACTCAGTTCAACTCAACGAAGTTGAATGCAAGGTCTCCAACCCAGCTACAATGTGCCACATATGCAAACCGAAATAAACAAATAAAAGAACATGATTCAAAGAACAAAGGTCTTTTATGAGATATCAGATTTAATTTAAAGCAGTATCATAGTGCACTGATTTGATGATCAATATATTTCATACAGAGATCACATCAATAATAAAGAAGTGAAAAGTAAAATAAAGAATGCCATCGGTACATATGAAGAGCTCGTAACTTCAGTGAAAAAACGCAAGCTAAAGTGGTATGGGCACGTCACACGATCATCTGGACTGGCCAAGACAGTCTTACAGGGAACAGTAAGGGGAGGGAGACAAAGAGGCAGACAGAGGAAACATGGGAAGACAACATCAGAGAGTGGAGGACAGGCCTTGGGTGGAACGACCAACTACGGAGGGCGGAGGACCGTGGGGAGTGGAGGAAGCTGGTTTCAAAATCTTCAGTTGTGCCCCCACGGTCCACGGGACCACGGGACAGGTGAAGAAGGTGAAGGTGATAAAGAGGACATCCACCAATGTCACCATAAATCATATTCATTTTGGAGTCTTTGGACATACACTGAGAAATCTTTTACAGTCGATTAACTAGCATGACTTGATAGTTTTAAAACGAAGGGATACCTACAATTTAGAAAACCTAATATAACACAGGCTTTATCTGTGCGTAAAAAATCTTTGAAAAAAGGGTTAGGCCTATTTTCCTGCTACCAACGCTCCACATTGTTTTCATTGTATCAGCTTTTGCCCCTTTTGCCTGACAAGCAATTTTTTCTAATGCAGAAATCTGGTTGCACAGATACTGATATTCCATGCTGTTTAGTTAGTAGATGTGTGTATAATTTCAGTTTTCAAGAATGTGCTATATATCTGTGATCATTTTTTTCCCTTTTGGTATCTTCAGACTGAGAAACAAACGGATAGTGATAACCTGATAGTTTGGAGAATTTATTTCTGTAGACATTTTGATGACTGGAAAGCAAAAGAGGATAGGTTTTCAGTGAAAGGTGTTGAATTAGAACATTTAAATTTTTCCAAAGAGATCTACAGTTCAATTGCAACGTCACAATGTTTGGATGATTCTTCATTATGAAGAAATACTGGTGTTCAGTTTCTGGAAAAGGAAGACAAAAGAAAAGGGAAAGAAATAGTGTGGTTATGGAGATGGGGAAATGCTAGCTTTAAAAAAAGTTTTAACAAATCTAAAACCACACAAACTATGAACACAAAAAAACATTAAAAACCCCCTAACTCTCAAACTAAAATTGACTTGGGATAGCTCAGTGGTCACATCACTTGCTTTCCCCAAGCTAAGGTTAATCAGCATTGAACATGGTTACCAATTGGATGGGTGACCGTTTGCGTGGCATGGCTTCAGTACAATCCCCCAGTTCACCCAGCTGTAAATGGGTACCTGCCCTCTTTAGGGTCAGAGAAGGTAAAAC
>CM060348.1:29892708-29922708 GCA_030674155.1 Stramonita haemastoma
AATTCTTCTATTTTGTTACAGTTTTTACATTTTCTGTTCTCTCTGGGCATATATTGGTGCCTCCCTTTCTCTCTAATTAAACTGTGACAACTTATGCGAAATTTACAAAAGGTAATTTTATGGGGTTTGTTTTCATAGCTGAATAAATATGCTCCCATTCGGTACTCTTTGGTAGCAAAGTCATAAAATTTTAGCTTTGCACACTGTTTCTTCTGGTAGATCCAGAATGTTTTATATGTGGCCTCAGGCTTTCTTTGAACAGCATAGCTTAATGGATGTACATCATGAGTACTTTGGTTTTTCCACACATGTTTAAATGTAATTGTATAAAGAATATTTTTTACCGTATTGATCCATGATTTTAGCACATGTATTCTTCTGATACAAGTTATCCTATACTATTCTAATATAAGAGTCTGGTTTTGAATCTATCAAATGAATTCAGAAGGATATTATCTGGCATATGATTTTAAGGGTCAGTGGAAATCCTCCCAATTCACCTAAAGTGGGTAGTACTAATGCTTTTTTTTATAATGAATTTCCAGTATTTGTTTACAATATTTAATATGAAAATGTTCGTACAAAAACTGATTTGATAAGCATGTCTTAAACAATTCATGAATCTGAAATTCTTTTTCCTCATGAACAAAAAGGAAACCAAACTTCTGCTCCATAAGTTAAAACAGGGTTATTAATGAGTCAAATACACGCATTATTATAGTAGTCTTTAAATCCTGTCCGTGAATTGCTCTTTTAAAGGCCTACAGTGCTTTGTTTTACTACATGTTCTTGTGTTGCTTGAAACTTACCATTCTGATGAAAAATGACATCTCGATATTTATAAGTTTCAATTACATGATCTCCACGTTTAAAATAAATTGGAATTTTAGGAGGTGATCTCGTAAAGACTATTACCTTTGTTTTTGTTTTGTTTATCCTTAAACCCCAGTTCGAAATGTACTTTTGCAGTTTATTAAGCTAAGTTTGAAGACCTACCTTGGATGTTGATAGTAATGCTAGGTCATCAGCACAGAGTAAACAAGAAATTCTGTCTCTTGCCGTTATGTACGGCGTATCTTTCTCGTCAATATATTGAACTATATCATTGACATACATGTTAAATAATGTAGGACTTAATGTATTTTCCTGATGCACTCCTCTTTTCATTATGATTTCATCAATGTGCTTTCCTTGTATTTTTGTAACTACTGTTGCATTCGAATACATGTTTTTAATGACATTAAACTTTTTTCTGTTATCCCTTTTTCCTTTAGCTTTATAAGAAGACCCTCATGCCACACATTGTCAAAAGCTTTCTGAAAATCTACAAAGCAGCAATTGAGTCTTTTAGTTTTTACTTTTAGTACCTTATCTATTAAGTTGTTAAGTAGAAAAATATGATCTGTCGTTCTGCATATTTTCCTGAATCCAGCTTGTTCTCTGACAATACTATTATTATTTTTGTAAATATTCAAATATTCTATGATTTAGTATTTGACAAAAAAGTTGTCCTATAGGTTTTGTTAACGTGATTCCTCTGTAGTTTTCCAGGTTATATGTGCATCCACTTTTATAGATAGGAACATTCACTCCCACTTTCCAGCCCCAGGGATATATACCCTTTCTAACACTAAATTGAAAATATTTCGCATTGTCTCTATAAGATTAGATGAAGGTGATTTAATCATTTTGTCATTCCATCTCTTCCTACTGATTTGTTTTTGTTTTTTTTAGTCTTTTGATTGTTTTTGTAATTTCCTCCGTTGTAATTTGCTTATCTAAGAGTGGGTTATCAGTTATTTCCAATTTTTCGAACACAATTTGTACTTGCTTTTTGAGTTCTGGATCTATTTGTGGCTCTTTTCCTACTAGTGTTTTAAGTGTCCAGTCCACTTTCTGTTACTAATATGATTTTGATGTTTCAATCCATCATCTTCGCTTTCTTTTAATTTCTGTAAAGTTTTCCACAATAGACTTGGATCTTCTTTGATTGCATCATGTAGCTGTGATGCTAACTCATTTTTGAAGATTTCCTTTTTATTTTTTATCAAAGTGTTGTACTATTTTCTTTTTTGGAAAGTATTTCTGCCGAAGTTCAAGTTTATATGGAGTTCTGTTCATTACATTTAGTAAAGATTTTAATTCTTTTCTCGTACTTGTACATTCTGAGTCAAACCATTTTTTAATGCTTTTAATTATTCTTAAAGGTTTTGACTTTCTGGTCTTCAAGCTTAATTTCGCCACTTTGTTAAAGATATCAGACAGTTGCTTGGAACATTCATTTACTATATTTGTTGAATCAGATTGCTTTGTATTTTGCTCTGTTTGTTCCAATACTGGTTTTGTTTCATTTTTTATTTGTGTTATATGCAGTTGCATTGATGGTAGTAAAATGCCTTTTGAAATTGTTCTTTGGAATTTTTATCCCATAAAAATCGTATTTGTTGTGGTAAATCTTTAGTTATATATTCTGCCTGTGTGTTTCTCATTATTTTGACAAACTTGTGTAAATGTGTTTTGTCTATGATTGGTATATCTATATCAAAGTCAAGTGGAGAATGATCAGAATATTCCATTAAATGTTTAACTTTCATATGTTTTACCTTTTTCATTAAAGAGTTTGAACAAATGAAATAATCCACGATGCTACAGCCATGAGGTTGAAAGCATGTAAACTTACCTTGTAAATCTCCTAATGTTCAGGCATTCAATATATAAAAATGATTTTCTGTACAAATATTAACTAACAGTTTGCCATTTTTCTGTATAATTCTATCCATTTCTTCAGGTAAATTGTAACAACTTGATTTTGAATCTAATTCTATAAAATCAGCCAGTCTCCCTGTTTGCGCATTCAGATCTCCACACAAAATTATATGACCTCTTTGAGATTCTATGTCTTGTTCTAAATTGTCCCATATTTTTCTTGAATGAACTCTTTCAAAGAAGAAAAATCGGGAAGAATATATGTACATCCTATGAAGATATTGGTTGATGATGTCGAGTTGTGGCGTATAATTTTTAACCATACAAATCTGAATTATTTTGGGTAAAAACGTTATACTTTTCGGATACCTCTCCTTAATGAAAACCAAAATACCTCCTGAAGCACTAACAGATTTATTTGTTTTTGTTCTGCAGTAGTGCACAGTCATATATCCTGGTAGAGTTACATACTCTACAGGTTTTTGACCTAAAATGAATGTGTTTCCTGTAAAAATATTATATCGTATAATGTCAACATGTCTTTTATGTGTACATCATTTTGTTTGTTTATACTGATTCCATCTACTTTTCCATATTATATACTTCTAATATTCCACGATAATATTCTCATTTTTTACTAATGTGTGTGTGTGTGTGTGTGTGTGTGTGTGTGTGTGTGTGTGTGTGTGTGTGTGGTGTGTGTGTGTGTGTGTGTGTGGCAGTTTTTTTATCGTTCTTGTTGCAGTTGTGGTGGTGGTAGTTGTGGTTTTTTCCATTATGCTGGTATTTTTCTGTGATTCTTTTGGAATTAATTGGTGCTTGCAATCTTGATGGCTGATTATGATTAAGATGGTTCTATGTATGTTTTTCTATGTTCCCAAAAGGGCTTTTTGGAATAAAGAATAGGACTGGACTTGAATATCTGAGTGGTGTTTTCTGATGTATTTCTTTGTCTGAATGGTGTTCTTTGATGTGTCTCTTTGTGTGATTGGTGTTCTGTAATGTGATTCAGCACTAAGTCTATATAAATTCCACACATTATTAACATTATTATTCCATCCTGGGCACGGGATGGCTTCGTGGTCAGAGCACTTGCTTTCCCCCACCAATGCTAAGCAGCTTCGAGTGTGGTTACCAGTTGGATGGGGACCTTTGTGCGCCTTGGCTTCAGTACAGTTCCCCCAGCTGTCAATGGGTACCTGCTCTCTTTAGGGTCAGGGAAGTAAAGCAGCAAGGGAGAGGAGATGGGCGCCACCTCCAACATTCTGGTCTCTAGAGAAGCTGAAGTCTCTGATGCCTGCTCCCTACGACCACATAGGTTATGGGACACCTTTGCCGTTACCTAATCTTATTTTGTAACTCCGCCATTGCCTGGTCCTAAGTCCAGGATGTGATAAGGAGGAAGGTCCTGCGTTGGGCTAGCAACCCACCACGTAAAGAAATCTATGCTACAGAAACGTCAACAAAATCTTCAAACCATCAAATCTTGGGTGATGAGCTGGGGACTGATGCAGCAATGCATCAGATGAAGAGTAGAGATGAAAGCCGAAAGGAAGTTTCTACTCCGATGGAGTCCTTGGTGAAACCCAAACAACAGGTGAGAATGGCAGCGTGGAATGTACAAACAATGTATGAAAGTGGAGAGACAGCACAAATTGTGAGGGAGATGAAAAGATAACAACATTAACATTCGAGGCATCAGCGAGATGAGATAGACAGATTCCGGAATTATGGCTCTTGGTACAGGAAAAACAGTGTCCTATTCCGGGCATAATGATGGACAACACCAGGAAGGAGTTGGAATCATTACGGACAGGCAGACAAGAAAGAGTCTTATGGGATGAGAGCCAGTCAGTGCCCAAATCATCAGAGCCAGGTTCTTCTCCAAGGTATGTGAAGACCATCTTGATACAGTGCTATGCACCCACAGACCAGGCTACTGAAGAAGAGAAAGACCTGTTCTATAGCAACCTCCAAGAACAACTAGACGGACACCTCGACAAGACATCCTTCTTCTGATGGGCGATTTCAATGCAAAAGTTGGAGCCGATAACATGGATATGAATCAGGCATGGGAAAAGAAAGTGAGGGAGAGCAAAACGACAATGGCCAGCGTTTTGTTGATTTGTGTCTGGAGAATCGGCCTAGTGATAGGAGGCACCATCTTCCAGCACAAAACCATACACAAGTTGACATGGGTGTCACCAGATGGGAAGACCAGCAACCAAATAGACCACATTGCCATCAACCAGAAATGGAGGAAGACAATGAAAGATGTCAAGGCATTGAGAGAGGCAGACGCAGGCAGCGACCACCATCCTGTGTTGTGCAAATTACAACTTAAGCTGAAGAGGACACACAAAAAGAATGAAGAACAACTTTTCGACTCTGGGAGACTGAAAGATCCAGGAGTGAAGGCCCAGTTTACAGCGGAATTGACCTACAGGTTTAAAGCTCTTGAAGATTTTCTAGCAGACGATATCAACACCCTTTGTGACAGTATGCAGAAAGTATTTACTGATGCCAGTAAGGATGTACTGGGCTACAGGAAAAGAGAGAGGAAAAATGGATATCTCAGGAAGCACCTGGAATCTTATTGATGAAAGAAAAGCAGCAAAACAACTCATGCTAACCAGCAGTGTGGAGGACAGATCTACAGCTGCAGAGACTTACAGAGAACTGAACAGAGCAGTCAAGAAGAGTGTCCAGAGAGACAAAAGAAAATACACAGACACTTTAGCATCAGAAGCACAGTTAGCCTCTGAAAAAGGTGACAGCAGAACTGTGTACAAGATCACCAAGACTCTCACTGAAGGATTCACCAGCAAGACAACAGTAGTCAAGGACAAGGAAGGGAAAGTCCTCATGGAGGAAGAAGACCAACTCAACAGATGGGCCAAACACTGCACAGAAACACTGAACAGACCAGATCCTGATGAAGAGGCGATCATAGAGGACACAGAGTTCCTCATTGAAATGAAAAGAGGACATATCACACAAGATAACAAGAGATTCAAGAAGCCATTAGACAGGCGAAAGGAAACAGAGCACCTGGTGAAGACAGAATCACTGCAGATATGCTGAAGGCAGACCCCACTGTGAGTTCCAGAGCATTGGAAAATCTCTTCAATAAAGTGTGGGAGGAAGAGAAAGTACCAGACACTTGGAAGAAAGGCATTATCGTCAAGCTACCCAAGAAAGGCGATTTGGCAACATGTGGAAACTGGAGGGGCATAAATCTACTCTCTGTCCCTGGAAAAAATATTTTGCAGAATTCTCCTACAAAGAATGACAAGCCATCAAGAGAGTCCTCAGAGAGGAACAAGCTGGATTTAGAAGTAGAAGAGGATGTACAGACCAAATTTTCATCTTACGCACCATTGTGGAGCAGTCACTTGAATGGAACTCATCACTCTATATCAACTACATCGACTTTGAAAAGGTATTCGACAGCATCCATCACCCCTTACTCTGGAAGATTCTCAGATCATACGGATTTCCGCCAAAAGTCAGCAACATTCTCAAAGATGTGTATGCTGACAACCAGTGCTGTGTGCGCCACAACGGACAACAAAGTGAATGGTTCCATGTGAAGACCGGTGTTAGGCAGGGCTGCGTGATTTCACCAACGCTCTTCCTTGTCATCATGGATTGGGTGTTGAGGAAAGCTACAGAAGACCGACCAAGGGGACTGGTGTGGGGATCGACATCCCAGCTTGAGGACTGTGACTTCGCAGATGACATTGCTCTCCTCTCACACACTCAGACGGACATCCAGGACAAAACAACAAAAGTTGATAAAACAGCAAGAAGCGTGGGACTCAAGATCCACCTAGACAAGACAAAGATCATGAAAGTGAAGAAAAAGAGTGCATGGAAGACAAATGTGCATGGCGCAGACTTGGAAGAAGTACGACACTTCAAGTACCTTGGCAGCTACATCTCATCCAACAGTAATATTGAGAGGGAGGTCTCAACTAGAATTGGTCTTGCAGCACATGCCTTCAACAGAATGCAAAACATCTGGAAGTCAACAGTCTTGCAGACCAACACAAAACTAAAAGTGTACAAATTAAACATCCGCTCAGTCCTCCTCTACACCTCAGAGACCTGGAGAACCAGTAAAAAGATTGAAAGCCAACTCAGAGGCTTTGAAAGCAAGTGTCTTCGCCGCATCCGCAAGATCCACTGGGAACAACATGTTACCAATAGAGAAGTCAGCAAAAGGATGGGCATCAACAACATCATAGAAGTGAAATGAAGATGATGGAGGTGGCTGGGCCATGTCCTCAGGATGAACAAGACCTGACATCCACATGCTGCACTCAGATGGGCACCACCTGGGAAAAGGAAGAAGGGCAGGCCGTTAGGTACATGGAGGAGAACTATAGAAGAAGAAATGAAAATAAAGGGCAAAACATGGAATGAGATTGGCTGGCTTGCCCAAGACAGAGATGGCTGGAGGAGACTTGTTGGCGCCTTTTGCTCCACCCAGTGCAAGGAAGATTAAGTAAGTAAGTAATCTTATTTTGTGGATGGTTGCCTGTGTATAAATGTTTGAAATGTAAGCACTTTGACTTGTTGCTTTACAAGATTCAGCACTAAGCCTACATAAATTTCACACATTATTATTACTATTATCATATCATCCTATAAATCAAGTGGAAACCTGCACATCTCCCCAACTATGAAGAATTGAAAAGAACTAAGGAGTAGGTCATTGTGTGCCGGTGGGAACGGATGACAACAGTTACCTTCAAAATAAAAGGCTTTCTGAAGAAGGTGACCATTCCAAGGTTAAGGCTGAACTGGACTTACTGCATTCTAAGCAAAGCTGGCAGGAGTTCTGCTTCTCTAAATTGACCAATGCAAAGCATCGCTTCCTTGGGGTTTTGGTAAAATGCTGAAAGTGCAAAAGAGTCTAAAGCAACTCACTACAGATGCAGGTCTGGATCAAATTATTGGAGGGTTTGGGTTTTTTTTGTTTTTTTGATGGTGGTGATAACAGTGGGTCTTTGTTTTTAAAACTGTTTTACCACACTTTTGAAGATAGTATTTTTGTGACAACTGGAGATGATTTATCATCTTGACATTATATACAACAGGTGATGTTGATGATACTAGTAATGATAGGGGAGCTGTATTAACTGACATCAGCAGCAAGCTGAATACTGTAATTACAAATCAAAGATTACATGGAGGGGTTAAGGCAAGAAATATCACTGGTGAACACCAAGCAGGTTTTGATAAAGAATATTACACAACAGGCCATACATTTACCCTCCTTGCATTTGTCCAGAAATGATAATCATAAGTCATATATAGCATTTACTGATTTTGAAAGGGCTTTTGACTATATTAACAGGAATTTGTTATGGCCCATTCTCATGAAAAATTGTGCTAAAGGTAAATTACTACCACGTTTAAAAGCCATGTATCTGAATGTCATAGGCAGGATTCAATGGGGTGCAAAGTTACAAGATTTGATTAATTGTATGACTGGTGTTAAACAGGGTGACTTGTGCTTTTCTTTCTTGTTTTCTGTTTTTTTTCCAATGAACTAACTATGGAACTTTTCAGAAATGGCAGACATGGCAGCAACTTTTCCTTGTGACCCCAAAAATTGTTTATTTTCCTGCTTGTATATGATGCCATATTGTTATCTGAAACACCAGTCATTCATTTAATCAGTTAATTAATTTTACTTTTCAAACACTTTTAGTCTCAAGGGGTTGGAATTTTATTTTGGCTGCAAAACTCATATGCACTAATTCCAGAATTGCATCCTTTTTTTTGTTAGGCTATCTTAATAAAAGAGCTCAGCGTTTAATGCTAAAACATTGCCCTGTAAACGTTGTACTATAAGTACAGGCACACCACAAGCGACAGTTCTGTTATCATCCTTATTCACTTTGTATGCTGCTGACCAGAAGAAAGCTGTTCTCTAATTATCGTTTCAGATGATTCTGAAATACTAGGGCTCATCACCTGTGATATCGATGTTGTCAACAAACTGTTCACATGGAGAGGCTGTAACATGGCGGTGGATGAAAGTTCTTTGGAACCAAACCTTAACAAAGCAAAAGAAACTTATGACTGATTGTGGAAAAAAGATATTTCAGCAGACAAAGTTATCAATGAAGATGAATCAATGGAATACACAGACAGGTGCACATACCTTAGTGTGATATTTACTGATTGAAACGGAAGATATAGATGACAATTGGGGGGGAGGGGGGGGGGGCAAACGTTACAAAAGTAACAGGAATTACGAATTACATGGGTGATTGTTTGATCGCCATGGTTTCAGTAGAGTCTCCTAGTCCACCAAGCTGTAAATGAGTACCTCCCCTCTTTAGGGTCAGGGAAGGTAAAGCAGCGAGGGAGAGAAGGTGGGCACTGCCTTCAATATACTGGCCCCTAGAGAAGCTGAGGTCTCTGATGCCTTGCTCCCCTGTGACCACATAGGTTATGGGACACCTATACCTTTTTACCCTTTACAGTTGTAGAGTTTTAATCAAAGCTTTAACCACTAACAAAATGACAGCCCTGATGATAATTATGGCCTTTGCAATTGGCGGGGCTATAAACAATATGCTTTCATTGGATTGGAATCCTTTAATTATTGTAGCCAGGTGCTGGAAATGTTTTATTCATTACCATTTTGCAGAGTACAAAAAATAGTTATGCAATTTGCTCAGAGTGGGGTGGTGGTGGTGATGGTGGGGGCTGTGATGAAGCACACCAGAAGCACTTAAAATAATGATTATAAATTCAGGAGAGGTAGAAAATGGGACACAGTGCATATTTAATGACATGAAGAAAAAAGAAATCCATTTAGAGAGCCATTAAAGATAATGAAACACACACTCTTGATCTGGATTTAACAACAAAAGCAAAAGATATGTAATAGGAAAGAGGCATAATATATATTCTTTTCTCACAAAGTGGGTTCAGGTGTGACGTGACCTAACTGAAATATCCACAATTTCTCTATACTTTGCCAAAAAGGCTAGATCTATAAACCCATGTCCTGTATGTAAACACACGCAAAATAGTATTGTACACACATTAAAACCTATTCTGCTTTTCAGAGGAGTAGGTAATTGTGTTCTCAATGTCCCACAAGTACAGATACGACAGTCACCCTATCCTCTGAGAAGAAATGGAAACACCAGTCAGATTGCTGAAATAGGGAAAGTCAGCAGGGGCTGATAACATCCCAGCTGAGTTGGTTCAAGCTGGAGGGGAAGCCATGATCAACGCTCTACTAAAAATCTGCAACAAGATCTGGCAGACAGGAAAATGGCCCACACTATGAAAACAGTCACTCATACTCACCCCCGCACCTCAAAGAAAGGAAATATGCAACAGTGCCAGGATTACTGTACATTTGGCTTCATATGCCACACAAGCAAGGTCATGTTGAAGATTATATTGAACAGACTGAAGTCACAAGCAGAGGCCATCATTGCTGAGGAACAAGCAAGTTTCAGAGCAGAGCGCAGCACAACAGAGCAGATATTCGACCTCAGAATACTCTGTGAGTGGTATCTTCAACACCAACAGGACCTCTGCCATGCCACGTATTCACTGATTTTAAAAAGGCATTTGACAAGGTGTGGCATGCAGCTTTGTGGGCAACCATGAATTTGCACAGCATCAATGCAAACCTGATCAGACTCATCAATCAGCTGTATAACAAGGCCACCAATGCAGTGTACTACAAGAGAATGGTTTCAAACAACAGTTGGAGTAAAGCAGGGCTGTCTACTCTCGCTCGCTCTTTTCAACATCTTCTTTGAGGGAATCATGGCTGATGCACTGGAAATCCATGAAGGATCAGTCAGCATTGGTGATGGAACGATCATAAACCTCTCGTTCGCAGATGACATTAAGGGACAAGCAGGATCAGAAAAAGAGCTTGCCAGCCTAACAGAACACCTAAATAAGGCCCCCAAAACATATGGCATGCAAATCAGCGCAAAGAAGATCAAACTGATGACCAATAACGTCAAGGGCATCATCACTGATATCAGGGTCAATGACCAGAAGCTAGAACAGTTCAAATCTGCAAGTACTTTGGAGGCATTGTATCAGACCAAGGGTCCAAGCCAGAGGTAGTATGTAAGATTGCACAGACAATAACATCACTGTCAAAACTGAACACCATCTGGAAAAAAAAAATCTCACTCATCTCCAAGATCAGACTAATGCGCTCCCTTGTTATATTCATAATCCTGTATGCATGTGAATTGTGGACCCTGACTGCAGATTTGGAGAGAAGAGTACAGGAAATAGAGATGAGATGCTTCCAGAGACTCCTTGGCATCTCCTACAGAGGCCACATTAGCAACAAAGATGTGCATAACAGAAACCAGCAAACCATTGGTCCCTACGAAAACCTTCTGACAATTGTAAAGAAGCGTAAACTTAAACGATATGGGAATATCTAAAAATCAAAAGTACTTGCAAAAAGAATACTGCAAGGCACTGTCCAAGGAAGAAGAAAAAAGAGGCAGACCAAGGAAGAGATGAGAGGACAACATCAGCGAATGGACAGGCCTAGAACTCAACAAAACCCTGAGAAAGGCAGAAAAGAGAGAGAAATGGAGGGCACTAGTTGTCTAGTCTTCGGGGTACCCCTATGGTCACCAGACTAAGGGATAGACAGACAGACAGACAGACAGACAGACAGACAGACAGACAGACAGACAGATAGATAGATAGATAGATAGATAGATAGATAGATAGATAGATAGATAGATAGATAGATAGATAGATAGATAGATAGATAGATAGATAGACAGACAGACAGACAGACAGACAGACAAGCTATAGTATGGAGGAAGAAGGGATGAGAACAACCACGACAATACACCCTGCCCAAACCAAATGAATGGTTAGTTATAGCCACCTCCCAAAACCTCCATCTCCCTCCCCCTTTTGATTATCCCTTCAGTTAGATGACATTTCAATCGAACACGTGCGTAAACACCACGGTTTTTTTTGGGCTCAAGTAAGAAATAAACAGAAAAAAAGCAGGACAAATAAACAAAAAGATATATGAATGAAGACAACGACAGATGGTAAACTAAAATGGCAGCCCCTTAGAAACGATTTCTGCCACACTCTCTCCATTCTCTTGTTCATGAGAGGCCTGCACAGATTGGGAAATAAATCACGTGAATAGATGTCCCCTGTCATTTCTTAATGGAGCATAAATATTGATTAGTTCCTTATTGTCATAATCTTAAATTTTCATTTACATTTGATTAGATAATACAGGCCAGTTACCAACTGTGGTGAACATGCTTAAGCTTATCCATGCATGATATTAATACTGCTACATAATGCCTGAACTCCGTTGGTTTTAGTCAGTCAACCCATCACTTCGCTAAAGGCAATACTGGACCTCATCACCCGACCTGTTGATTTTACTCTGCTAACTGTAAAGATTTGAAGAGCTCTGATATAAAACTGGTAAGATTTTGTCTTTTCGTTCATTCCCTCCTAGAATTTAACGTCTTTTTACTAAAAGCGATATTAGTTTTGTCTTTGTCTTCATTTATATGTTTGGTTTATTTGTTTGTTTGATGTTGGTGCTTTTGCCCAGACCAAAAGCTTCGTCCATTCTTGATGATGATGAAAGAACCAAAGCCTACACTAGAATAAGGAGACATGCCAAGATGATGAAGTAGAAGAAAAAGATGAAGGGAAAGAAAAGGATGCGAAGAAGGGAGGAGGAGGAGGAGGAGGAGAAGAAGAAGAAGAAGAAGAAGAAGAAGAAGAAGAAGAAGAAGAAGAAGAAGAAGAAGAGAAAGAAGAAGAAGAAGAAGAAGAAGAAGAAGAAGAAGAAGAAGAAGAAGAAGAAGAACAACAACAACAACAACAACAACAACAACAACATTATAAAGTGAAACTCATCTCCTAGAGAAATCAGGAAATATTGTTTACAAAGACGACTTCCATGCTCAATGCCATTAACTTGTTTTTATTCAAATGGCAATGAATGCTTGATACATCTGAATGTAAATTGTGACAGACAGACAAAGAGACAGGCAAACAGACACACAGACATTCCGGCTACAAACCCACTAAGGTATAATGATAATAATAATAAATGGAATTTATATAGCGCTATATCTTGCAAAAACAAATCAAAGCGCTTGCATTCAACCAATTCTTGCACATGCAGCCAACAACAATTTAGATTTTTAACAAAGTCAACACACACACACACACACACACACACACACACACACACACACACACACACACACACACACACACACACACACACACACACACACACACATAGAGGTTAAACACTTTGGCAGGGTGGTGGATAGTTCGGCTGTTGAGAGCAGGGGCAGAAGATGAAACAGGATAGGAAAGTCTTAGCTTTGAAACAAGTGTGTCTTGAGGCTGGATTTAAATGTGTCATAGGTAGGCTTTTTAGGAAGGGAGAGAGGGAGATCGTTCCAGATCACTGGACCAGAAACAGAGAAAGCACGACGGCCGATGGTGGATTGATTGAATCTAGGTATTTGTAAGCGCAGGGTATACATGAGAATGTTGGTATGGCATCAGATTTTAACATCATATTCTGATCTCTTACCTGGAGTCATGCAATGTGGCGCCAGACTACGTTACCTGTGGCGACGAGCAGGGAGACAGAAACAGGTGGGAGAGACAGACACGCACACCAATCTTCAGCGCTGCCTGTCCACCCCACAGATGACTGCTATAGGCCTGGGCTCCACTATCGGGGTGGGCATCTACGTCTTGCTGGGAGTGGTCGTCCGGGATATTGCTGGTGAGCATGGCCGATGGTATGGATGATGTGAAAAATGACCACTGAGCATGGCCGATGGTATGGATGATGTGAAAAATGACCACTGAGCATGGCCGATGGTATGGATGTGAAAAGTGACCAGTGAGCATGACTGATGGTATGGATGATGTGAAAAATGACCAGTGAGCATGGCCGATGGTATGGATGATGTGAAAAATGACCAGTGAGCATGGCCGATGGTATGGATGATGTGAAAAATGACCAGTGAGCATGGCCGATGGTATGGATGATGTGAAAAATGACCATTGAGCATGGCCGATGGTATGGATGTGAAAAGTGACCACTGAGCATGACTGATGGTATGGATAATGTGAAAAGTGACCAGTGAGCATGGCCGATGGTATGGATGATGTGAAAAGTGACCAGTGAGCATGGCCGATGGTATGGATGATGTGAAAAGTGACCAGTGAGCATGGCCGATGGTATGGATGATGTGAAAAGTGACCAGTGAGCATGGCCGATGGTATGGATGACGTGAAAAGTGACCACTCAGCATGACTGATGGTATGGATGATGTGAAAAGTGACCACTGAGCATGACTGATGGTATGGATGATGTGAAAAGTGACCAGTGAGCATGGCCGATGGTATGGATGATGTGAAAAGTGACCAGTGAGCATGGCCGATGGTATGGATGATGTGAAAAGTGACCACTGAGCATGGCCGACAAGGCCGGACCTATTATTTGATAGGGGGGACCCTTATGGTTGGCCAGGGCGTCAGTACAAGCAAGGACAGTTGAGTTGGCTTTATACTTCATTTTAAACTGTACATAGTCGCACACTTTTAATAGAGTTTTAAACTGTAACAAGGTGATAACCCTGATGTGGCCTATGTGGTAGGCGGGGCTATAAGCAACATAATTGGATTGGATTGGGCGGGGGAGGGCCCAAGGGGGTCTGGGGGTTCGGGGCGAAACCCGCTGGCCGAAAACGATTTTTAGCAATTTCCACCTAAAATTTTGGCCTCTCCAGGCATATAATTTGATATGATTAAGAAAATAAGATTGTGTGAAAGCTTCGAAAAGATGAACGAAAAAATGAAACTGACCTTTCATCTGGTGCAGGTGAAACTTTGACAGGAAATTCCAAAGTGCGTGGAAAAAAAAAGTTGAAGAAAAATGCCACAAAGGTTAAGGTATGGAATCAACCATGTCAATCCTATTACAGTCATTTTAGATCACTTTCAGTCAAAGTTTGATGTAACACAAAAAGTCCTTGCATCCACTGTCAGAAGCACTTGAGATCACTCTAGATGTCACACATACACAGCACATCCACTTTAGTTCAACAGAAAGTGCCATTTTGGTCCTGAACCTGATTGAGAAGGTATCAACAGCTGCCTCAATGTCGGTTGGTATCTGATGGTCTATACACATGAGCGCCAATCCATTCAGCCCATCTTTCCCCATTGTGGAGCGCAGATAGGTTTTCAGTGTCCGAAGACGGCAGATAGTGCACTCACACTAAGCAGTGGTGATGGGCAGAGTGCAGATGAGCCGCAGCAGCATGAAGAGGTTTGGATAGAGCCTGCTGTCACAACTCTACAGGGCCTCTGTCACAGTGTGGGGAATGAACTACTTGTTCATCCACCTCCTGAACTCTGCTTCCACCTGTTGCGGATCCTCCAGATCATCTTCATACAGTGTGGCCAGACACTTGATGCCAACTGGCAGATGTGTGCAGTTCTGGTCCAGGGTGTCGACAGGAGCTAGTAGAAGACTGTCCTTGGCCAGATCTGCATTTTTGAAGTGCTCATGCAGTCCTGTGGAGCGGTGGTCAAGGAACGGAATGGCCACAGATCTCTTGTAGAACTCCTCTGAGGTAGAAGCCGGCTGGTTGTCCCGCAGAGTCTGTGTGCCAGCACGTCTTGGAGGCTGGATGTCCTCCCCCACCATGGACTGTGACATGGCATTTGCCTCAGCAAACCACTCTTCAAATACAGTGTCCACATCCCTGCAAATATCCTGCATGCAGGAGGTGAGGTCTGTCGTTTCCTGATACGCCACCACAATGTCTTTGGCCCTCTTCTGCAGGTGGACAGTGAGGGGCTTCAACAGCTGCAGGCACTTTCTTGTGACAACAAAGGCCACCAGGAGTTCCCCAGTTGTCATGCAATGAAGGAATCCTGAGGCCCTTGAGATGGTGTCATTGCCCAACCAGCAGTGTTGGTGGACATTTGACCAAGGCATTCATGCAGGACCTGATATAGTTTGGCAAATGTCTCAAATGCAGTGTGCTTTTTGACCCACCTTGTCTTGCACAAGTCCACCATTTTGTGCTTTCTGGATGGCACAGCAGCACATTCCAGCACCTCATCAAAGTGCCTCTGCCTTTTGGGGGCAAAGTTGAAAACAATTGCCATATCAGTCATGGCAGCCAGCATGTTCTTGACTACCAATACCAGGCAGGACTTCATGATGCACAGACTCGGGCAATGCAAAGCACAATGGAAGTACAACACTTTGTTGTTGAGGGCTGAAATCCTGGCCTGTACACCTTTGAATTTTCCAGCCATGTTGGCAGGTCGTTGTATCCCTGCCCTCTAAAATCACCAACCTCAAGGCCCCAGTCCTCCTGGCACTGAAGAATTTGTTGGTTCAGGGCTTCCCCAGTGATGGCTTCAAAGTGTGCAAAAGCCAAAACGTCCTCATGGATTTTGTTGCCCCCATCCACAAACCTGAGAACAGCTGAGAATTGCTCCCAATTGCCAGAATCGTGGCTTCATCAGCCAGAATGGTGAAGAATTTGGCATCCTTCACATTGGCCAGAATCTTGTCCCAAATTTGCTCACCAAAAATGTCAATCATATTATTTTGTGTCCGTTTTGACACATAGGTGGCATTTGAAGGGCATTTCTTTGAGTGTTTTCCAGAACATTATCCCCTGTTCAATGTGGAACTTCAGCAAGGCATTGAAATTGCTCGTGTTGTCATCCTGGAGTACCCCATAGTTGTTATTGCCTCTTGAGTGCAAGCCCTTGCCTTCCACACATGACAACAGTGTTGAAAATGGAGGCAAGGACCTTCCTGTTGGTGTCTATCTGTGCCTTGGCCTTGCAGTCCAGCTGGCTAACGATGTCTGTTGACACCTTCATTGTTGAGACCAGAGCATGTGATCTTTCAAGTGCAGTCTCATGGTATTTTAGCTTGCTGTGGTTGTCAAGATCTTCCAGAGCCTTGCGTCACTTTTTCAATGGTGTTGTAACAAGCTTCCAAGATTTTTACCAATGGCAAACAAAAACAAGATTTGCAGAATGCACCATCAAGGGAAGGCGAGTAGACCGGCCATCTGTAGGTCTGTAACCTCTGCCTCTGAAATCTTTGATTTTTTCTTGTGAAGCACAGTGGCAGAAAGATGTGATCATACAGTGCCCCCCTCCCCTCCACACCAAATTATTTTGGCCAAAAAGAATAGATGAATAAAAGGTTCGAAAAATTCTTCAAATAATTTCAAGATTTATCTGAGATTTCAAGGGATCAGTTGAACACTGTGTCTGTGTCCAGACTTGGGCCACAGAGCATGTGTTTGATAGTAATTTGGGTTGTTTACATTTTCTCTGAATAAATCCACTGGCCTTTTCCCTCCAATTCCCACCCAATGGTGACCAAGTGTTTGATTTGACCTGGTAACTGGGCATAGACCTGGGATGGAGAGAACTTTTTCATACTAATCAAAGGGCCCTACCACGGCTTTCGAGAAAAAAGAATTAAAGAAGATGGCCATGTGGTCTCGAAGTTGAAGGGCTTAGGCCACCACTCCTAGAACAACACCAACACAACAGATTGAAGATCAAGATAAGATCACGAGCATCTAACTTGCGTCCAAGCAGAGTCTTAAATGCCTGCTGTCCAAAAAAGCAGCTCAGCTTCTTGGTCCCGCCTGCATCGGTAGGTTTCAGGAGGTTTTTCCCCAGCATTTTTGCTGGAACAAATACACAGGAACAAATACATGATACTAGCAAGTTTACCGCCACGGCATGGAAAAGAAACTGGAGTAAAACAAAGCACATTTGATGATTGCAGAGAGGTAACGTGACAAAGCTAAAAATAGGAAGACGGTCACGGTGATGCTGCCGGTAGCATACAGCTCCAGTAGGCGGTGCAGGCATGCAGATACAGACTGACTTGCAGAACTCCAACCAGCTCAAGATTTTGAACAGTTCTTGAGGGGGGGGGGGGGGGGGCGGCAGGCCCCCCCCCTTCCCCCCCAGGTTCCGCCCTGGCCGATGGTATGGATGATGTGAAAAATGACCACTGAGCATGGCCGATGGTATGGATGATGTGAAAAGTGACCACTCAGCATGGCCGATGGTATGGATGATGTGAAAAATGACCACTCAGCATGGCCGATGGTATGGATGATGTGAAAAATGACCACTCAGCATGGCCGATGGTATGGATGATGTGAAAAATGACCACTCAGCATGGCCGATGGTATGGATGATGTGAAAAATGACCACTCAGCATGGCCGATGGTATGGATGATGTGAAAAATGACCACTCAGCATGGCCGATGGTATGGATGATGTGAAAAATGACCACTCAGCATGCCGATGGTATGGATGATGTGAAAAATGACCACTCAGCATGGCCGATGGTATGGATGATGTGAAAAATGACCACTGAGCATGGCCGATGGTATGGATGATGTGAAAAATGACCAGTGAGCATGGCCGATGGTATGGATGATGTGAAAAATGACCCCTCAGCATGGCCGCTGTTATGGATGATGTGAAAAATGACCACTCAGCATGGCTGATGGTATGGATGATGTGAAAAATGACCACTCATCATGGCCGATGGTATGGATGATGTGAAAAATGACCACTGAGCATGGCCGATGGTATGGATGATGTGAAAAATGACCACTGAGCATGGCCGATGGTATGGATGATGTGAAAAATGACCAGTGAGCATGGCCGATGGTATGGATGATGTGAAAAATGACCACTCATCATGGCCGATGGTATGGATGATGTGAAAAGTGACTGGCAGGCACATATCTTGTGCAGCCTACATGAAATGTTGCACTTACTGAAAACACCTTAAACACAATGGGTGAGTGAGGGAGTGAGTGAGTAAATGAAAGTATGTGTGTGTGTGTGTATTTGTGTGTGTGTGTATTTGTGTGTATGTGTGTGTGTGTGTGTGTGTGTGTGTGTGTGTGTGTGTGTGTGTGTGTGTGTGTGTGTGTGTTCTTCATTGAAAAATACATAGGAATGACTTTCATTAAAACCTTTCATCTTTTCTATGTGGCTAGAGGTAACTTGTTTATATGATCTGATTTTCCTAATTACATGAGACTGTGTGCCCTTTAAAACAAAAAAATATCAAGTGAAGGTTCATAGCAAGATAAACATAAAAAACCCTGCATCAAACAGTTTGATTAAAAATTCTTGCACTCTTGAAAACAATTACAAAGAGCCGATTATAAAATCAACAACAGAACAACCATTACACCAGCATTTTTTCATGCCTTATGTGTCCCAACACTGCTATTAAAATATGCGAATAGAATGAGCCCTGCACAGATCTAAACAAACAAACAAACAACAACAAAGCTATATGTAATTATTGACCCTATGAAAATCTTAAGAACATCCATTGTTAACTAGTTTGTCACTTTCAATTACATCGGTAAACAAATTAATATCATGCACCTCAACATGAACAAACTCACTGACGGTTTTGGTATATGCATTAAATTCACCAACTTACAAAGCATAACTGTCTTATTTCTGCTCTTTACATGGACAGCCTGTCCAAGGGCAGCATTGTCTAGACTCAAACGTATGTAAGGACAAGGTCGTCAAAAGTTATGAAACACAAGATAAGCCCATAATATACTTGAAAACAGGGCATATCCTGCTACTACCTATTTCTTTAACTCACACCAGAACTGTAGGAGGCCATGGTTTTCAGGCCCTGGGGTGATACTGTCCTTCCTGGTGGCGGTTCTGGTGGTAGCACCCAGCGCTTTAATCCTTGCAGAGTTCGGATCCCTCATCCCCCAGACAGGTGGCCCATACACCTACCTGTACAAAACTGTAGGAGAACTGGCCGGATTTCTTGCCGGCTGGATGGGACTATTCAGTAAGTCCATACTTTTGGTTGGCTTGGTGTTGTTTCATCTTCAGTCTGTTTCTCCCTTCTCTCCCACTCTGGATTTCCTTACATATTTATATTTTTATATATCATGTATATTATACATTTTATATTTATTCTTTTATATCAAGGATAATGGAATAAGCACTCATGTACTTTTTAAAATCCAGTCCCCTTGTGAATGGAGTTTTGTAAATCTTGTCATCTGTTCCCACAGGCAGACGATGGCCTACTCTTATGTAAAGCGGAACATGTGCGCAAGATGTTCTGTGTGCGTTCGCACACTGGGCCTCAGTTTATAGTCTCTTCCGAAGGACTTTTGGGGGAGTGGAGTCAGCACTGATGTTAACTCCAGAAGAAAAATCCCCTGGTAAAATAACAAAAACAGAATGATGGTAGATTTTTCACATTTTCACTGCCCTTATTGTGTGTACAAGATGTTTTGTGTGCATTCCTACAAGCAAACTTAGTTTGTAATCTCATCTCAAGGAATTTCAGTGCAGTGGAAAAAGTACTGATGTCAACTACTGGGAAAAAAACCTTACAGGGTAGTCTTTGTGGTGATATGACCCCCTGCCTGCAGACCACAAGGTCAGTACTCTAATCACTAGCTACCTACCCCCCTTCCCACCAATGATGTCACTAACAGTGATGATCATGATCTTAACTTCCTTTCCAGCCCTAACAACCTCTTCAGCCTCCAGTGCCCGAGCGTGGAGCGGGTTCGTGGACTCCCTCTTCAACAACTCCATCCAGGCCTTCCTCGACGACAGAGTGGGCCAGCTGCACATCGGCCCACCCTTCGCCCGCTCTCTGGACTGGATGGCCTTCACCTTCTTCCTGCTGCTGACGGTGGTGGTGTCCTGCAACATCCAGTGCTCCTTGCTCGTCAACAGCGTCCTGGCCCTGCTGACTGTAGCAACCCTTATCCTGATAACCATCACTGGATTTGTCGCTGGAGATGTTCACCGGCTGGTAGATCCTGATAATGGGGGATTTTGCCATACGGGTTCTGGGTGTCATTGTTAGTGCCTCTACTATGTATTTTGCCTATGATGGTTATGCTGTCGTCTGCTTCTCAGCTGAAGAAGCCAAAGATCCAGCAAAATCTATTCCCAGGGCTATACTGATAGTGCTGCTGACAGTTACGATAGTTTACTGTTGCACTGCTGCTGGTACGTTATGTTTAATACCATACACAGACATTGACTTGCGTGCCCCTATCCCATCAGCCTTTGCTTATCAGGGAATCACATGGGCCAGATACATTGTAACGATTGGTCCAGTTTTTGCTGTGACCAATGTTGGGATGATGAATCTGTACTCTCAGTCCCGTGCCTTTTACCGAATGGCTGAGGACGGACTGTGGTTTAAAAGCTTTGCCTACATTCACCCAGTCACCAGAGTGCCATTGGTGGGAGTGGTGGTGGGTGGGATTATATCAGCAGTGTTGTCTTTGCTTCTGGAGATAAAAGACTTAATTCAATGCAACGTGCTAACCGTAATATTCCAGAATCTCATTCTGGCGCCTGCTCTCATTAGTTTAAGAGCTACCGATCAGAGCAGAAGTGCACCACAAGAACAAGGCTATAACACCTTACAGAGATCATGGTGCCAGTGGTCAGCATGCCAGCTTACACAGGCAGGACACACTTTCAAGATCAAGGCAAACTACAGGCATGATGTGTCAAAGGTAATGAAGGCTGGATGTCCCCCTACTGAAGAAGGAAATAAGAGCTTGCAGGGTGATGGTTCTCCTCGACAAAAACCTTCTGAGACTCTACTGGCCTCTGCAGCATGTTCCCATGACACAGATGGAGACAGCAGTTTTGGAGCTCGTCTGAGTGAGCATGAAGATTGTGCAGAGTTTTTAAAACCATCTCTGGCTAATGACGTGCCATCCAATAACTGCCAAGAAACCAGAAATTCTTATCCACACCAGGATGCAGATGCTAAAGACGCGCACCAAGATGTTAAAGCTGGATTGTCCCATAGCAAATATAGAACCGTGCCTTCATTGCAAGAAACCATAAGTTGGAACCAGCCACCAAACAACAAGCTGAAACCTCCCACGTCTCTGAAGAGTTGTCTCAGACTCGAAATGAGGCACGCAGGACCATCCCAAACAATGCGCACAGGGCCAACATGGGGTGCTATGAAGTCCTGAAGGGAAAGCTGCTGAGGACGCTGACGACCCCGAGATGCCTGGTTCTGCTGGTGACCCTGCTGGCCACGCTGTCCCTGCAGCTGGGACTGGCCTGGCAGGACCTGCAGAGGCTGAAGCTGCTGGCCGTCGTCAGCACCACAGTCATCGTCATCATCGTCATCTTCCTCTGTGAGGTGTTGAGGAAACGTTGTGGTCCCGGGAGGCATGAGGGCTTCCAGGTGAGGTTGATGGGGGAGGGGACTGGAGAGGTTATGTGTGAAGTGTGTGTTGTTGTTGTTGTCTTCAATTTAACATCTGTTCACTTTAAGTGATATTAGACGAGAAAAGTGGAAAGTGTAATTGGAAGTTATGGAAGTGAATGGAAGGGGTGGAAAGAGAAAACGTTATAAGATAGCATTAATGGTGGTTATTTTGTATGCTTCTAAAAAAAAAAATAATAAAGTGATAACAATGATACTCTTAAAAACAGGACCAAAATTTCAACTCAACAAAGAAGGAACATTTTAACAATAATTACGTAACTACAATAAATATTCAAGTGGGCTGTGCAATAAACATCAACAATGGCAAAGGCTAACTTTGAATTATCAAAAACATTTTCCAGAGACTGCTCAGAATATGCAGGCAAAAATAGTTTTACAATTGGGCACTCAAATATGATATGAGTGTTTGAAATATGATCTCCCACATAGACATCTGACATTTTTGCAAAATTTAGTAAGGAATGCATTTAATTTCATTCTAAAATATACTGAACTTACCCTTCTTACAGTTAGAAAACTTAAATCTTTTTGAAAAGGAGCCAATAAACAAGAAATATGGGCAGTAGTCACGACGACTCTTTAAAGACTGGCCCTTGAGTTGACCAGATTCTTTAAACTTATTCCATGATGTTTGCTCTAATATAACGGTATCTCTATTGTATAGATAAGGGAACATACAGTTCTATTGATCCCATTTCATGTCTTTTCCCCTTTTTTGCAACTCTTGTCAGCCAACTTGTTTGAAAAAAATCCAGCCTGAGAAGGTATCCAACAAAATGAAACATGAATACCTCTTCAAAACTTAGGTGTATGACATGGTTAATTTCAAAAATAATTGTGGCGATTTTCTTAAAATTTGGGGATTTCATAGCATACAATACTGACTTCGAGTCAACACAAAGTAAGATCTGAAAAAAGAAACATGGAAAATAAAAGAATATAATTAAGACCCATAAGAACTGCAATAAGTTTAGCGTAAATTTTGAAAATGTTTACCAGCTATACGATTTTCTGTTTTAAGTGCTGGTATGACAAATGCAGAGCCTTTCATGATTTTCTAAAACTGACCCATCTGTATAAAAACTTTTAAGTAGTCAGAAACTTATTTTCAAAAAGGACCGGGCATCTGCAACCATACGTTTTGATTTTCCTTTTTTTTTCCATAGAATATTCTATATCAAAACATGTTTTTCTTCACTCCCATGATGGACAGGGTAGACTTCTTTTTGTGTTTCTAAGTCTATTGATAAAGTGGGTTTTTTTTTAAAAAAGGGTCGTACATAAGTCTAACAGGCTTTAAACATAAAATCGTTTACCCTTTTTTTGAAAAATTTGTTTCTGCTTGAACCTTTTAATTCACTTGAGGCAAAATTTTCGTTATCAGTGCTCCATAACCCCATATTTGGCGCTTTAAAAGTTGTTGGTAATCAACATGGGGAAGTTCCCTAATTTTCTTTAAAATGTTCCTATGGTGAATGCATGGAATGGTAACCCAAAAATGCAAGTTTGTATGCCTTACAATCTATACTTTGGAGTTTTTTAAGTAAATAATTTGGAGCACTGAAAAAGACTTCTTGGCCATATGACAATTTGGAACGTACAAGTGACATAGACAAGCTTTTAGTAGTGAAGACATCTTGTCCCCAGGATTGTCTGCTAACCACTTTAAGAAAATTAATGCATTTCCCTGCCTTTGTTAGAATGTATTCAATATTGAGCATTCCAAGTTAATTTTTGATGAAGCTGAATGCCTAAAAATTTAACAGTATTTTTATACTGAATTGGCTCCCCTCCTATCCTAGCCGCCGCTGTAGTCTAGTGGTTAGGGCATTGGACTCGTAATCTAAAGGTTGCTGGTTCAATCCCAGCTTTCGGCTATGGCATTGTCCCCCTTGGAAAAGGCACTTTACGGCTTATTTTCTCACCCCACCCAGGTGTAAAAGGGGTTACCAATCTTGTGTTGGGGGTTAACCCTGCAATAGACTGGCGTCTATCCAGGGGGGAGTCTATGACATCTCAGTCACTTAACGCCACAGAAACCGGGATAAGCACCGGCCTGATGAGCCTTAGGCTCGGGACAGACTTTACTTTAACAATCTTAAATTGTGGCAGTGTCTCTGGATCGTTGTCATTGTTAAAAAGCATAATGTGTTTTTTTTTCTGTGGACAATGTCAGACCGTTCAAAAATATATTTTTTGTAAGTTATCTAGCTCTTTTTGATATACTTTTTTGTATAATTTATCATCCGCTTTGTTGTAGTGCGCTTCATAGTGACATTCATCCATATACATTATATTGTCAGCATATTGTACTAGGACGACATCTTTAGACAGTTTTGTGGGTAAATCATATAACAGTATATTAAACGAAATGGGGGGTATTACAGAACCCTGTGGGAAACCCATATGCAATGACCTAAAGTTTGAATATGCAATCCCTACTCTCCCCTTGCATACCTCTGTTGCATAAAAAAAACTTTTGATATAATAGTAAAAATGTCCAGAAAAGCCAATAGTTTTCAGTTTATGCAGTAATTTAGCATGCCAAACTTGGTCATAGGCTTTTCTTACATCAAAAAATGTTGCAAGAAGATTTTTTTCTTCTTGCAAATTGTAGGTTGACTTGTGTTGTTGGTTTAAAATAAATCACTGACTGCAGATCTATTCTTTTTTAAAGCCTGCTTGATTGACAGGAACAAAACCCTTTTTTTTCTGACAATAATACACAAACCTCCTAAGAATGGTTTTCTCCCTAAGCTTACCAATGTTAGAAGTTAGTGCTATGGGTTACTACTACTAAAATGATGGAAGTGTCACTAGAATACCTGACATTTCTACTCACAGAGCATTAGCATTAGATCATTCTTTAATATCTTCTGCTCTTGCTCCTGAATGTACGTGGGCAATATATGACAATACATTGGGAAGTGATCATCTACGTATTTCATTACTTTTTAAAAGAAATGTCAGTCCCCTGTAAAATCTGAAAAAGATAAACTTTCAAAAAGTAGCTAATTGGGAAAAGTTTAAAGTATCCTTGCTGCCTACAATACAAACAGCTTGGATTGTGAAAACACAGACCAAATTTTATTCTGTCTTTACTAATTCCACCATTCAAGCTGCTTACCTATCAATCCCAACCATTAAATCATCAAAATCAAGAAAGTATTCAGAATATTTGGTGGACTCCTGCCTGCGAGGAAGCAGTAACCAGAAAACGTTTAATTTACAAAACATTTTTAAAGGATAAGACACCAGAAAACCATGAAAAACAGAAGCAGGGGCAAAAAACTACAGCAATATGAAGTGTGTGTGTGTGTGTGTGTGTGTGTGTGTGTGTGTGTGTGTGTGTGTGTGTGTGTGTGTGTGTGTGTGTACGGGACCAACTCAGTGTCAGACCACTCGCTCTCTCCAAGCTAAGGGTAAGCAGTATTGAGTATGCTTTTTCAGTTAGTGGGTGACAATTTGTAATCCATGGCTTCAGTAGTGTCCCCCAGTTCACCCAACTGTCAATGGGTACCTGCCCTCTTTAAGGTCAGGGAAGGTAAAGCAGCAAGGGAGAGGAGATGGGCACTGCCCTCAATATGCTGGCCCCTGGAGAAGCTCCCAAGAACCGCATAGGAACACTTTTACCATTACATTTTCCCTTTATCAGAAAGTCCTGACACAGTTCATGTATTCGACAAGCACCCGGTGTTTTGTATGCATCTGTTACTTCCTGTTTTATCAGAAAGTCCTGACACGTTTTTTTGTTTCTGACAGGTTCCAGGTGTTCCCTATGTACCTGCCCTTGCCTTTTTTCTAAACATGCTGCTCCTGGTGACAGGTGCTGACTACGTGGGCCTCCTTCTAGATCGCTGTCTTGGCCATAGCAGGTAAGAGATTCTGTGAGGGCTAGGAAGTGCGCCCATTGGTTAGATCCCTGAACAGTTGAACTACATCAGCAAAAACGTGACACACATCAAGATGTGATTCTTTAAAGATGTGCAAAATCCCAGAGTCTACTATCGCAATAACTATCACACAGTGCAACAGCAGAATTTTTAAAACCCAACATCACAGATCAAACTTGAGAATTTATGAATATTGCATAATCAGTAGCCTCTGACAAAAATATTTCTCAAATTTAGTAATGAGATGTACAAATAAGCGTGCCTGGAAGCACATACGTGCTTTTGATATGGCTCCAGTCATTCAAATTGCAATACATTTATTTTAGTAGTTCCACAATTTCAAGTTAAATGCAATTCATTTCACTGTCATTGATATCCTCAGATTAATGATAACACCAATGACTGTTTCAGGTATCTTGGTTTACGTCCCCATGGTGATGATGCAGTGGTCACGTGATCAGAGAGTGACCTGCACCTTTTTTGTTGAGAAAAGTGAGTGTCGGGCTTTGTTAGCAATAGAGACCAGTAATAATGAGGGCTTTTTCTGAACGTAGTATGAGTTAGGAGAACCAGAAAAGACTGGCAACCTACAACAGCAGCTGCCCCCATCCTACGGTAGGAAGTTGAAAGTGCAATAAGATCACTAAAAAGAGAGGTCAGAAGGAGTGGACAACATTCCATCAGAGCTGGTCCAGGCAGGAGGACAGACCATGATAGAGGTGTTAGTTACCATCTGCAATAGGATATGGCAGAAGGGGAGGGGCCAACACCTTGGACACTGTCCCTGATTATCACTCTACGGGGGAAAAGCAACTTACAACTATGCCCAAACTACTGTACCATCAGCCTGGTCACCCATCCAGGCAGTTATACTTAGAATCCTCCTGAACAGACAAAAGTCTCAAGCTGAGGAAATTGTAAAGAAGAATAGGCAGGTTTCAGAGCAGGATGGAACACAACAGAACCAATTTTCAACCTTAGAATACTCTGTGAGAAATACTTGCAACACCAACAAGATCTTTACCACGTCTTTTCAGACTTTAAGAAGGCGTTCGACAGAGTCTTGCATGCAGCTTGTGGGCAACCTTGAAGCTGTACAACATCAATGCAGCTGATCAGAACCATAGAATGTCTCTATAACAAGGAAACCAGTGCAGTCTTCTATGACAGTAACAAAGGGGACTGGTTCAGAACCACAATTGGAGTGCGCTAAAGATGTCTGCACTCTCCCACCCTCTTCAACATCTTAGAGTAATGGCTGATGCACTTGAAAATCATAATGGAACAGTCAGCATAGGAGGCAAAACAATCACAAACATACGTTTTGCTCAGACATTGATGGCCTTGCTGGAGAATAGCAAGAGCTAATCAGCCTGGTAAATCACCTTGATAGAATCTCTTCAGCATATTGCATGCAGATCAGTGCAGAGAAAAACCCAGCTGATCACAAAAAGTGCCAATCGCATCAGCAATGACATAATTATAGATGGTAAGAAAATCGCGTTACTGTCACTGGAACGCCAAGATAGGAGTAAATGCCTACAAAGACTGGGAGGGTGTTTGTGGACCACACTGTAACAAAGAAACAAATGAAAGAGGCTTGAGACTCCTGGAGTTTGCTGTAACAACAATCTCTAGCTAGTGAATACACTTGACCCACATGAAAAATGCAGAAGATGGACATGGCATAGCCCAAATGGTGACCACCACAACCAGATAGATTACATCATGGTGAAGGGACGATTTTAGTCTAGCATTTTGCCACTAAGTATTTTTTAATCTGGAATGCTCTCTTGCAATATCTTGTATTATTTCATATACATGCTACAGCAAAGTTCAGAGGTGTTGTGTTTTTTTTATCCTTAATTCATTAATAACACTGTGGATCACAACACCCTCTGGTGGTTTCTCGACAGAAGAAACCACTGGGGCAAATGCAGAATATTATATATTTTTTCAGTGTGTGGGGGAAGGGTGCAAATCATGATTTGGGTTGCTTTGTGAGTGCTTTCCATGTGGCCAAACAAAGATTTTTTAAAATAAGAATTTGACTTTATTTGGCTGTTCTATGGTGTGTCTCTTTGTCTGAATGGTGTTTAATATGGTGTGTCTCTTTATCTGAATGGTGTTCTATGGTGTGTCTCTTTATCTGAATGGTGTTCTATGGTGTGTCTCTTTATCTGAATGGTGTTCTGTGATGTGTCTCTTTGAATGGTGCTCTGTGATGTGTCTCTTTGAATGGTGTTCTATGGTGTGTCTCTTTATCTGAATGGTGTTCTATGGTGTGTCTCTTTATCTGAATGGTGTTCTATGGTGTGTCTCTTTATCTGAATGGTGTTCTATGGTGTGTCTCTTTATCTGAATGGTGCTCTATGGTGTGTCTCTTTATCTGAATGGTGTTCTATGGTGTGTCTCTTTATCTGAATGGTGTTCTATGGTGTGTCTCTTTATCTGAATGGTGTTCTATGGTGTGTCTCTTTATCTGAATGGTGTTCTGTGATGTGTCTGTTTGTCTAAATGGTGATGTGTCTCTTTGTCTGAATGGTGTTGTGTCTCTTTGTCTGAATGGTGTTCTGAGATGTGTCTGTTTGTCTGAATGGTGATGTGTCTCTTTGTCTTAATGATGATGTGTCTCTTTGAATGGTGTTCTGTGGTGTGTCTGTTTGTCTTAATGGTGATGTGTCTCTTTGTCTTAATGATGATGTGTCTCTTTGAATGGTGTTCTGTGGTGTGTCTCTTTGTCTGAATGGTGATGTGTCTCTTTGTCTGAATGTGTGTTCTGTGATGTGTCTCTTTGTCTTAATGGTGATGTGTCTCTTTGTCTGAATGGTGTTCTGTGGTGTGTCTCTTTGTCTGAATGGTGTTGTGTCTGTTTGTCTGAATGGTGTTCTATGGTGTGTCTCTTTCTCTGAATGGTGTTCTATGGTGTGTCTCTTTGTCTGAATGGTGTTCTGTGATATGTCTGTTTGTCTTAATGGTGTTCTATGGTGTGTCTCTTTGTCTGAATGGTGATGTGTCTCTTTGTCTGAATGGTGTTCTATGGTGTGTCTCTTTGTCTGAATGGTGTTCTATGGTGTGTCTCTTTGTCTGAATGGTGTTCTGTGATATGTCTGTTTGTCTTAATGGTGATGTGTCTCTTTGTCTGAATGGTGATGTGTCTCTTTGTCTGAATGGTGTTCTGTAATGTGTCTCTTTGTCTGAATGGTGTTCTGTGATGTGTCTCTTTGTCTGAATGGTGTTCTGTAATGTGTCTCTTTGTCTGAATGGTGTTCTGTGATGTGTCTCTTTGTCTGAATGGTGTTCTGTGATGTGTCTCTTTGTCTGAATGGTGTTCTGTGATGTGTCTCTTTGTCTGAATGGTGTTCTGTAATGTGTCTCTTTGTCTGAATGGTGTTCTGTGATGTGTCTCTTTGTCTGAATGGTGTTCTGTGATGTGTCTCTTTGTCTGAATGGTGTTCTGTGATGTGTCTCTTTGTCTGAATGGTGTTCTATGGTAATAATAATAAATGGAACTTATATAGCGCTATATCTTGCAAAAACAAATCAAAGGGCTTGCATTCAACCAATTCTTGCGCATGCAGCCAACAACAATTAATTTTTTTTAACGAAATGTCTCCACACAATAAAGGAAAAATACACAAATTACACACTTTAACACAGAGCCATACACCGTGCAGCCACCAGGCGCAAAGGGAAAACACTCACACTCCACTCTATGGTGTGTTTCTTTGTCTGAATGGTGTTCTGTGATGTGTCTCTTTGTCTGAATAGTGATGTGTCTCTTTGTCTGAAGATCGTGCATGCGCACGCACTCATTGCACGTAAAAGAACCTACGGCTACAAGAGTTTGCCCCTGGCAAAATTTTTGGGGAAAAAGCAGCTTTGATAGGAAAACAAATACACTTCCAAACAGAAAAAAAACTAGCCACAATGGCGCAGTGGTTAGCACCTTGGATTTCCAACTGGAAGGTCGCGGGTTCGAATCCCGTAAGAGTTAAACAGATTTTT
>CM060348.1:29932708-29935208 GCA_030674155.1 Stramonita haemastoma
CCATATATTTCTTTCTTTCTCACATGACAACCATATATTTCTTTCTTTCTCACAAGACAACACTGTCTTTCTGTCTTTCTCACATGACAACCATATAGTTCTTTCTTTCTCACATGACAACACTGTCTTTCGTTCTTTCTCACATGACAACCATATAGTTCTTTCTTTCTCACATGACAACCATATATTTCTTTCTGTCTCAAATGACAACCATATATTTCTTTCTTTCTCACATGACAACACTGTCTTTCTTTCTTTCTCACATGACAACCATATATTTCTTTCTGTGTCACATGACAACCATATATTTCTTTCTGTGTCACATGACAACCATATATTTCTTTCTTTCTCACATGACAACCATAATTATTTCTTTCTTTCTTACATGACAACACTGTCTTTCTTTCTTTCTCACATGACAACCATATATTTCTTTCTTTCACACATGACAACCATATGTTTCGTTCTTTCTCACATGACAACCATATGTTTCGTTCTTTCTCACATGACAACCATATATTTCTTTCTTTCTTACATGACAACACTGTCTTTCTTTCTTTCTCACATGACCACTATAATTATATTTCTTTCTTTCTCACAAGACAGCGCTGTCTTTCTTTCTTTGTTTGTTTCTTTCTTTCCACAAGACAACCCTGTCTTTCTTTCTATCTTTTCTTCTTTCTTTCTGCCTATCCGTCTGTCTGTTTGTCTGTCTCTGTTTCTCACAAGATAACCTTGCCTTGTACCTGCCCCTTTGTTTTTCTCTATTTTATAATTCACTACAAGTGTAGTCCACCTTGGGGACTTCAGAAAACCTGACTGTTGGATAGATTGTCTCCTTCCTTCATTTCTTCCTTCATTTCTTTCTTTCATTAATGATTCATCTTTTCATGTCAATTTTCCATCTCTTTCACTTGTATACATTCATGTGTTTATTAATTTTGTATTCATGTACATATGGCATGGCATTCACACATCCCCAAACCTGCCCCTTTAGTCAGTGCATCCAGTGCTGGCTTTGTTATTCTCTGGTGTAAGCCCTGATGAGGGCGGGAACTGGATGTAAAAAAGCACTGGAGGGGCACAGGATAGCCTAGTGGTCAAAACATTGTTCTGTCAAACCTGGGTTCTATTACCGGTTGAGGGGATTTTTCCCCTGGAGTTAACATCAGTGGTGACTCCACTCTACCCAAAAGTCCTTCAGATGAGACTATAAACCACCGATGCCCATGTGTGAATGTAGCAAAGCATCTTGCCACAGGTTAAATCTTGTTTCGCTTTTTGTAAGAGTAGGGCATTATGTGCCAGTGGGAACAGATGACAAGATTTACAAAACTGCATACACAGGGGTCTGAATGTAAAAAAGCACATGAAGGCTTATTCCATTATCCTTGAAGTAAAAGAATTCGACTTGACTTGACATGACTTGGGATTGACCCTACCCATTGGGAGACACTGCAAGTGAAAGTCCACAGAACAGCAGGAAGGCTGACTGACCCTGCCTACTATTTATTTCTCTGTATTTCACAAACCCACACTTTCTTAATAAAGTGACAAAAGTTTTCATAGAACCAAAACTAGGGTATAGATATGAATGTGAATGTCTGGCTAGAGTTGCTGAAAACACATGGATTAATATGTGAAAAAAACTGGTGCTATGGAATAAACTGGACGTAGGAAAAGATAGTGAGAGAAATTTAGCATTTGTGTGATTCTTTCATCATCTGCTGCATGTGTAGCAGCTAAGTTCTGGTGTGTGTGTGTGTGGTGTGTGTGTGTGTGCGTGCGTGCGTGCGTGCGTGCGTGCGTGCGTGCGTGCGTGCGTGCGTGCGTGTGTGTGTTTTGTGTGTGTGTGTGTGCTGTTTGTGTTTGCGTTTGTGTTTGCCTTGGTTTATAGCCTCATCTGAAGGACTTTTGGGGGAAGTGGAGTCAGCACTGACGTTAATTCCAGGGGAAAATATTCCTTCCAAAAAACATCAAACCCACGTTGTCAAATTGCGAGCACAATGTTCTGACCACTAGGCCATTCAGACCCCCTGTGTGTGTGTGTGTGTGTGTGTGTGTGTGTGTGTGTGTGTGTGTGTGTGTGTGTGTGTGTGTGTGTGTGTGTGTGTGTGTGTGTGCGCGCGCGTGTGTGTGTGTGTGTGTGTGTGTGTGTGTGTGTGTGTGTGTGTGTGCCTGTGTGCCACGTTCAGTGTAAGTGTTTTAGAACTTTGTTTTTATTGTTGTGATTGTGTTCCATCCCATATTAACCTACCTATCACTGTGTGAGGTTTTCTCCACAAAAAGTCAGTTCTTCAAAGTGTGTCACTCCTGATAAACAGGCAACAGTGATAGCCAAGATAAACTGATGCATGCGGGCATGTACACACACGTGCACACAAACAAACACAGATAAAAATACAGACACAGACAGACACATAGACACATAGACACAGACACAGACACAGACACAGACACACACACACACACACACACACACACACACACACACACACAC
>CM060348.1:29940208-29953678 GCA_030674155.1 Stramonita haemastoma
GTGTGTGTTCAAATTCATTTAACTCTTTTCACAAATTGTGATATTAGAGGGGAGGGGGGGGGGAGAAGGTGGGTGTATGAGAGTCAGGAAAAGAGGGTGTAGTTGGCAATGTATGGGATAAAGAATTTCAGGGGGTCAATACTTGCTAAAAAAAAAACCAACTAAAAAAAACACCCTTTTTGTTACTAACCTATTGAACTACAGTAAACAAAAACGGGAAATGCAGTTCTAACAATCTCTAACAAAATCAGTAATTCGAATGAAAAATATACTAAATATCAGTTACTTAATTTCACATAAGAAAACACAAAATACCCCTACCAGAAAAAGAACAGAAACACCCGACAACAACTGCGAAAAATCAGCTACAATCAGCAACATCTCCTAGCCCTCACCCCCAAAAACCAAACAAAATAAACAACAATAGGAATACAAATACCGAGTACAGGAAAAAATACTGCCCCCCAAAACAACAACAACAACAACAACAAACAAACAAACAAAAAAACAAACAAAAAAACAAACAAACAAAACCAAAAAGAAACCCACCCTTACAAACATGAAAAAAAAACAACGATTACAGCATCTTTAGAGTCCAAAGCAATCACAATAACAAACCAACTGGACTATGAATCAGCGATCTAAAAAAGTCATACATAAGTGACAGATTGTTAAAGATAGCTGATGGAGAATATACCATCAAAACGGGTATATGCCCTTTTAAGCTGCTGCATGTTAGTATATTATTACCGCACATGCAAAAAAACATTTCCAGCATATTTTGTCTTAAAGCAATTCAATTTCCATCTACAAGCTAAGGAAACAATCTGCTTTGAACAATATACATCAGGTTCTTGTGTTTTAACAAAAGACTCAAATTCACGTAGTTCTTTTTGAGCATCTAGACACCCTGCCTCATTTCCTCGCACTGGAATAACTTTTCTTGTGATTTTTTTTACAATATGATAACACTCTTGAAGTGAAAATGGGAGTACTAAATGTAACACCTCCAATGAACCCTTTGCTCCTTTTTTTGCTAGGATGTCCACTTTTTCATTGTAGTAAAAACCACTGTGGGATGGAATCCACAGAAGGTTAGTTCCGAACCCTTTAAAGATAAAAGATGAATTAAATAACAGATTTCAATAACGACTTAAGATCTAACTTTTGTTTGCAAGGAACTGATGGCATGAGTTACATATTTAGAATCTATACAAAACAGAATCTGAAAGATTATTTTAGGAAAACTAACGAGAAAATTTAGGGCCATCAATATTGCGATTAGTTCCCTGTAAATATCGAGATATCTTTTCCAAGATGAAATTGGTTTTCAGTTTTTAGATCTGGTATAATATAAGCAGCACCAGCGTTACTGTTTAATACTGAGCTGTCTGTGAACACTTTTAAGTGATTGGGATAATTGTCTTCCAAATGAATTTTGGCATGAGAAGACACTAAATTGATATTGTCTTTTTTCGCTAGATCAATATAATTGATGTCAAACTTTCCTCTGTTGAGTTCCAAAAATGGAACTGGGGGCACTACATCCCTCTGTGCTATATTACCTGTTGGATTCAACCCAGACTTTGCAAAAATGTCTGATGTGTATGTTCTCAATGTGGTATGTAATGATATAGATCTTGCTCTCTTTGGAAAATGGTTATCTGACTTAAGATTAATGACTGATTCCAAATCGTTTTCAACAGTCAGACTTCTTAATACAAATTTACTGCAAGCAACACTCCTATAATCTTCCAAAGGTAAAAGCCCTGAGGCACTGTATGTTTTTAAACATGAAGCATGGATAGGTAGGCCAAGAGCAAGTTTATATGCCCTGCAGTCTATGCTTGGGAGTTTTTTCAAAAGATATTTTGGGGCATCAAAATATACTTCCTGGGCAAAGGTTAATTTTGAAGATGTTGAAAGATGCAACAAGGCGAAAATATCTTGGCCCCAAGGCTATTTACTGACAATTTTCAAAATGCTTAAGCTTTTTCTTGCTTTAGTTAAAATGTATTCAATATGTTTATGCCATGTTAATTTTGATGTTAGAAAAACTCCAAGGAATTTAACTACTTGTTTATATTGTAAAATTCCACCATTTATTTTTAAACTAGGCATTTCAATTGGATTTACTCCATTGTTAAACAACATCATGTGAGTTTTATCTCTTGATAGTTGTAATCCATTTTCAGTCATATAATTAGCTGTAGCATTTAAATCGTTTTGACACAACTTTTTAGCATAATTTAGATCCAGTAGGAGTTTTCTTTTTCATTGCAACTTTCATCCATACACATATATCATGAGCATATTGAGCCAATTCTACATTTTTGGAAAGATTGTCTGGCAAGTCATGCATCAAAATATTAAAGAACGTGGGAGCAATAACTGAACCCTGTGGAATACCCATTTGTAATAATCTTGCAGATGAATATGTAGTCCCTATTTTAGCCTGAATTTTTCTGTTTTCTAAGAACTTTTTGATAAAACTATACATCTGCCCGGACAAACCAATATTCTGGAGTTTAAACAGTAAACGTGAATGCCCTACCTGGTCGTAAGCCTTAGTTATGTTAAAAAATGTTGCTAATACACACACACACACACACACACACACACACACACACACACACACACACACACACACAGAGTCTATGCTTTGGAGTTTTTTCAAAAGATATTTTGGGGCACTAAAAAATACTTCCTGGGCAAAAATGCTTAAGCTTTTTCTTGCTTTAGTTAAAATGTATTCAATATGTTCTTCTGTTTTCTAAGAAATTTTTGATAAAACTATACATCTGCCCTGACAAACCAATATTAAACAGTAAACGTGAATAACATACCTGGTCGTAAGCCTTAGTTATGTTAAAAAATGTTGGGTGACTCTGTGTGTGTGTGTGTGTGTGCGCACGGGACTGCCCAAGTCGTTTCTCTTCCACTTGGCTCAGAACTGGCCAAAGTGTTCTTTGTTCACCTTAGGGTGGGCTGTAGTTCTTTTCTTTTTGACGTCATTACTAGCCATGACGTCAGAACCAAAAGACGTACTTAGCTGCAGATCCACTTGCCTCTGTAACCCTGTGGGCCTAGATGGTTGACGGTGACTGGGCGTGTTGGGTGCATTAAGCCTAGTGGCACTGGCCTGTCCTGTCCATGCAGGGGAGCCGGCAACCTCAGCGTAAGTACGGCTTGGTGTTTGGCTGTTCGTTTGAGTCCCTATGGTCACCACGGGAACGCGACTGGTCTGGTCTTCAGATTTTCGTCTGGGACCTGTTCAGCGTTTTTTTCTAGTGAGGAGACGCGTTCACATAAGGTCACTATCATTGGGGAGAGGTAGGCAAAGGAGCTAGTGTCGAACCTCTCTGCAGTCTGACCTTTGTGCAGTCTGACCTTTGTGCAGTCTGACCTCTCTGCAGTCTGACTGGAGTTGTGGGCTGTCAGGATTGCCGGGGGCAGTTGTGTCCATGGGTTGACTTGCCCGCCTCAGTCCGATTATTTCTGTTGAATGTTGGATTTCAGAGAATGGCTGGTGGCTGGGGATTTTTGTGAGGTCGCTCTGACGGGAATAGCAGTAGTCTGTGTAGTCATGCTAGCAGTAGTCTGTGTAGTCATGCTAGCAGTAGTCTGTGTAGTCATGCTAGCAGTAGTCTGTGTAGTCATGCTAGCAGTAGTCTGTGTAGTCATGCTAGCAGTAGTCTGTGTAGTCATGCTAGCAGTAGTCTGTGTAGTCATGCTAGCAGTAGTCTGTGTAGTCATGCTAGCAGTAGTCTGTGTAGTCATGCTGAGCCTTTTCATATTGGACACAGACATGGCCAACTTTTGTTTTGCCAGAGAAAGCAGCTGCCCAGTGTCTCTGTCATTTTGTCAGTGTGTGTGTGTGTGTGTGTGTGTGTGTGTGTGTGTGTGTGTGTGTGTGTGTGTTTATTTTGTTTTTGTATTTTATTTGTTCCTATATTTTTAGGAAAATGGAATAAGCGCTCATGTGTTTATTTTTACATCCAGTCCCCATGTGCATGCGTTTTGAAAATTTTGTCAGCTGTGCCTGTGTTGCTGCTGCTGCTGCTGCTTCGATTTTACGTCTGTTCACTCAAAGTGATATTAGACGATGGGATGGGGAGGGAAGGGGGCAATTGAGTTGATGAATGTGTGCATAAAATGGGTGTTTGTTTCTCAATAATGTATACAGAAACACAGAATAGGGTTAAACAATGATAGCAACAATTAAATACATAACAATTGCTAGTATGACCTATTACTATAACAGATGTCCTAATGGACTATTCATTAAAAATTTTGTTATACGAAAGGCCAAATCCAAATTTTAAAAAATGTTATCCAAGAATTTTTCCGAAAAAGAGGGTAAGAATGGTTTTAGACACTTACATTCAAAAATTATATGATTGTTTGTAATTTTCTCACCACACAAACATTTTATAGTTTTGTTATATTTAGTGATGAACGCATTCAGTTTTATCCGAAAAACAAAGTACTAGCCTGTCTTGCTATGATTAAACTTGTATGGATCTCAGAGTGATCAATATGCCTTACATCAGGGACAGTGAATATAGACCTTTTTGATAAGTGGTACTTTGGATAATAAGTTTTTTTTGGCCCTGCTCCACGATGCATCTTCCAGTAAGTGATAGCCTTCTTGTAAAGATAATGGAACGTGTAGTTCTACAGAATCCTCTCCATGTTTTGCACCTTTCTTTGCAGCTCTGTCAGTCCACTCATTTGGTAAAAATCCCACATGAGAAGGTACCCAACAGAAAGTGACACAGATACCCCTTAAGGCTAAAACATGTATAACATGATTGATCTCTAATTTAACATTAGACATTGTCTTAGAACTTGTGGATTTTAGTGCGTAGAGTACTGATTTAGAATCAACGCATAGTAGAGTTTGAAATATATTCATCTGAAGATCGAGAATATGGTTAAGAGCCATTAAAATTGCTATTAGCTCAGCTGTGAATATCAAATGGTGTTGACCAACATAATAACATTTTTCTACTTTAAGTGATGGTATTACGAAAGCTGAACCTGATTCTTGATCATCTAGATGTGAACCATCTGTAAAAACTTTTAAATGGTGACAATATTTCTGATGAATGTGCGATCGGACTTTAGAAATCATGATATTTTGATTTTCACTGTTAGCCAAATCTGTGTATTCTATATCAAAATTTGCTTTGTTCATTTCCCATAAGGGATATGGTAAAATTTTAGTTTGTGTATCCATGATGTGTTGATTGATTCCAGATTTTTCAAAAAGGTCTTAAACATACGTACCAATTGTCTTTAAAGAAGTTATCTGTTTCGCCCTTTTAGGAAATTTAATTTCTGATTTTATTTTTACTTCATCTGAAGTAAGATTTTCCGTGGTTGTGCTTCTGAGTACGTATCTTGCACATGCCAACTGTCGGTATTCATTTAGTGGCAATTCTCCAATTTGTTTGTAAGTTCTGAGAGCAGATATATGAAAAGGTACTCCGAGGGCAAGCCTGTATGCCTTACAGTCCATATTTTGTAACTTTTTAAGTAAATACTTGGGTGCATTGAAAAAGACCTCGAACTATCAATAAAAAAAATGTTTTTAAAAGAAAAAGACCTCTTGTCATAAGACACTTTGAAACGAATAAGGGGTGTTGCTAAACATTTCAGATTTAAAGTGCTTTGACCCAAAATTGCTTACTTACAATTTTAAGTAAATTCAAACACTTTCTAGCTTTAGTTAAGGTATACTCTATATGTGCATTCCAAGATAGTTTAGACGTAAGAATAACACCCAAAAATTTTAATAGGTTTTTATATTGAATAATTTCACTGCCAATCCTGAAAATCGGTAGCTCATCTGGATTACTACTATTGTTAAAAAGTACTAGATGTGTTTTTTTCTGTAGAAAAGGAAAGTCTAATCTGAAAAATATAGTCATCTATGTTGTCAAGTTGTTTGTGGTACATTTTTCTGATGTAGTTTAATGCCCATTTTGATGTGTTTTGCTTCATGTTTACATTCATCCATATACATATGTCGTCTGCATATTGCACTAAAACATCATTTGATAACTTTTTTGGAAGATCGTGTAATAAAATATTGAACAAGACAGGAGCTATTACAGAACCTTGGGGTAGCCCCATGTGAAGAGACCTAACGCCCGAGTATGAATTATTTACTCTGACTTGTATACTTCTGTTATGCAAAAAACTTTTAATAAAGTGATTTATTTGTCCAGAAAACCCAAGATGGTTCAGTTTGAGCAACAATTGAGTGTGCCAAACTTGATCATAAGCCTTTTTAATGTAAAAAAAAAATTTGTTGCTAGAACGTTTTTTCGTTGTGCTAATTGGCTCTTAATGTGTGTTGAAAGTGTAACCAAATTGTCTATGGCACATCGGTCTTTTTGAAAGCCTGCTTGGATGATTGGGATTATGTTATTTCTATGACAGTAATACATCAATCGTTAAAGAATAATTCGCTCCATTAATTTGCCAGTATGTGAAGTCAAGGCAACGGGTCTGTAGCTACTTTTATCTGTTTTTGGCTTTCCCTACTTAGGTACTGGAACAACTATAGACTGTTTCCACTTCATTGGCATAACACCATCAATCCGACATTTATTACAAAGTTTGTGTAGCAGAGATAAAAAGTTTTCCGTAAGTGTTTCAACATGTCATTAGATACTGCGTCCAATCTGACAGATGTTTTCTTGTTGGAAAGTGGAAGTAATGCTTCTCTTACTTCATTCAGTAAGATTGGGGCATTGACATATTCATTGTTATCAGAGACTGGTTCAGCATGCAACTCTAGTTTGTTTTCCTCTTCTGTTCTATGTTTTCTATGCTCACATGATAGCCCTTCAATGCGCATTGATTCTGAGAACATGTCTACAAAGGCTTCTGCCTTTTCTTTGTTGGATGGAAATTCTTTATTCCCCAGCTTTACTGGACAAATTGGTAGACAGACACCTTTTTTCATTTCTTTTTTTTTTTTCAAACTTGTTTAAGATCTTTATGACTGGATATTTCACTGCTACAAAAAGAAGACCAAAATTGTCTTTCAGCCTGAGCAATAACTTTGTTGCTGTGATTTTTGGCTTCTTTCTGCTTTATATAATTTTCTGGCATTTTATCTTTTAGATACATCTTATACATTGAATGTTTATTCTTAACTGCTTGGTCACATGCTGGTCTCCACCATATATTTCCATTATGTTTCTTTGATTCGCGCATGTTTATTCTAGGGATAGACAAACTAGCAGCTTGAAGGATCCTTTCAGTAAAAGTGGAACAGAAGTGGTCTATATCATCAGTTTAAAAACTAAGTATTATAAGCTGCAAGAATGCTTAAAATTTTTTCCCAATCAGCTTGTGTAGAATTAAGTTTAGGAATTTTGTCTGTAAGGGTGTCATAAGTAGCAGTTGATTTATAAAGTTATAATAACAGGCAGGTGGTCACTGCCAAGGGTGTCTTTGTGTGTAGTTCAGTCACATTCCGGAGCTAGTGCTGGAGATATAAAAGTTAAATCTAAGGCCGATGCTCTATGACAGCAATGTCTGGAATCCTGGTGACACTGCCATTATTTAATAAGCAAAGGCAGGAATCGAATACATTTTCTACAAAACGGTTGCTGGATATTTTTTCACACTCTTTATCCCAAAAGGGGGCATGAGCATTAAAGTCGCCTGCAATAAGCTATTTATCGTCATCTTGAAGACTGTGTATCCATTCAGTATTATAAATGCTAGGCCCCTTAGGCAAATATATAGATATAACATTTAGAACTAAATCCTCTGCAAACTTTACTCTTGCTGCACATGACTGTACATCAAAGCACTTGGTTGGGCACTGGTGACGAAAGAACACTATAATTTATCTTTTCTTGGATGTAAATTGCTGCACTAATTTTGGTAGCAGCATCAACTTGCTGATGTACAGGTGGATAACAATAACCAGGAAGTTTGGGTAGTTTACTCCTGGTTACATTGAGGGATTGTAATATGATAGCTTGATAGTGATTATCAGCAAGATGCTGGACCAAATAGGGCAAAGTGGTGGAGACTGATGAGCATTCCACTGCATGATTTTAAGTGAACTTGGTTGTTTAAAAGGCATTATAGTATACAAGATCTAACTGACAAAATAAACCAAACAGCCAGTAATCTAAAAACAAGTTTTTAAAAAATGCAAACAAATATTTAACCAAACAGATCTAGGTTAAGCACTCCTCAATCCAGTCTCTATACTAGAAATCAGAAAACAGCCAAGTTCAAACAACTAACGTGGGAGAAAAAAAAAGCACAAAAAGACCAACAAAAAAATTCCCCCCAAACGGGCAGATCACTACAGATATGCAGCCAATTATACAAAAATTAAGCAAACTAGATAATGTTGTAGCACACACTACACAATAGATTAACGTCTGATTCAACGCCTGGTCATTGCTTCAAAGAAAGCAAAAAGTCACCATGAATATGGGGCTTGCTCACAGGGGTGCACCAGAAATTATGGCTATCATTGTTCCTATACCAGAATTGTCTGGGGTAATTTCTGGGAAAATATGAGCGTTGTCTCCTATGATCAGCATATTGGCCTCTTGCATGTTGTGTTTTGAAGACAACCAGAGATCTTTCTTTTTAAAAGTGGCAGCATAGTCAGTCTGTGAGTATACAGAATTTTTTCTGGAAACATTCACAGGCTGGCCTCTTCCCCATGGGCTTCTTCCACAAAAGAGAATGTAGGTGTCGCCCCAAATTTCCAGCGAGGACACTGGTTCCTCTGACTGATGGCTGAATTGAGTCACTCATATAGGTTCTAGAAGTGGCTTTTAGATTTTCATGACTCAAGAAAAGAGGTGTTGTCTTGGTCCCAGATCTGCCAGTATGTGTAAGCTTTAAACAATTCTCTCTTTGCTTTTAGCTCCGGGACATTAAGAGGTGCTACGGAGACCAAAGAATTGCTACAGCATTTTGCATCTTTTTTCTTAAGTTCGTTAATACCCAGATGGAGAACTACTGCTTCAAAATAGTCATTTGCACCTTAATCTTCCAATACTTTCATGCAGTCATCAGTTGTGAATACCTTTCTAGTTTTAGCATGAAAACCGTATGAATTCCCTAGCCTTATACTGTCAGTCTGCTTCATTACAGAATCATGCAGAATTAAAACAGCAAGTAGTTGTGAGCTGTCGTTTTGGTCATTTTGAATAGATTCTGATTTGCCCACTTTGTTGTCAGGCATTGCAGTATGGCTTTTAGCAAAGGTTTGGAGCCTGTGCTGTTTTGTGGGGTTTTTGCTCCTGAGGATTTTATTTGGGGGTCTTTCTTTTTTCTGTTTCCTGCATCTTGTTTCTTTTGGTCTACATTCTTTTTGATGTCATCAGTGTTGACCTTACTAGGTGAGTTTTTTAATGACGTCATTTTCTTCACTGTTCTCTTTTTTAAGAAGAGGCCTGTTTTTTTAAACAAATGGTGCTGCTTCAGAGTGTCAGCATAGGATAGAGCAGGAGGGATGTGGGTGCTGGGGGAAGCAGTTGAGATGGCTGATTGTGAGCATGCTGTCTGGTGTTTTGGACATGGAACAGGCTCACCTGGCTCGCTGGTAACTTTCCTTGTCAGTCTGTCTCCCTTCACAGCTTCTGTCAGTTCTGTCATGTCTTTTGTCTTTCTTTCGTTCTCAGCAGAAGTAAAAAGGTTGATGAGTGAGCACAGCATAGATTGGCATTCGCTGGCTTCCTCAGTCTGCTCACTCAGTATTTTAGGTTTTTCCCCATCAACTGTTTGACAAGCACGATGTTGGCTAGATCTAATGCAGCCATATTCTTTACTTTCTTCTCCTGAGATAGATCTAAGTTCTTAAGCTATTTCAGCAAGAAAGTCACTGTTCACGTGCCTTGTTGCACATTTTTTGCACGTGAATTTCCTGTTAGTTTCCACAAAAAGCCCAAGCTGGTAGTAGGGCAGATCGGTGCACTTCCAGTGGACCTGTCTGGCACAATCACTGCAAGTTAATGTAGGACCGTTCTTTAACTGAGCACAGAGCACAAAACTTGGCATTCTTCATGCTGCACCTCTGAACTTGAGGTCCTCACATTTAGGAAGTTTTTTGACAGCACAGAACTTAGACTTAATTTTTTACTTTTTTGTGTGTTGCTTTTTGAGCCTCTCTTTTCTGACATTTTGTCATTCTCTGAGCTCAGACAAATTCAGGCATTTGTTGATATCGCCATCTTTATAACGTCATCAGTGTGTGTGGTGTGTGTGTGTGTGTGTGTGTGTGTGTGTGTGTGTGTGTGTGTGTGTGTGTGTGTGTGTGTGTGTTTGGAGTCATTTGAACAAATCATTAGTTAACAGGACTGAATGTATTTTATTATAAGTAATATGACGGCGCATTCTCACTATCAATATTGCCGTAAAAAACACACACAATGATATTCTACTTCTCTTTACATCAGATATTGACAGACTTGAACAGTTTGATAAATGTTGTAACTGTCTGCATTGTTGTTATGTAATCAAAGGATGATCTGTCGTTGTTAATGATGACATTATTACTGACAGCTAAACACTAAAGCAGTGTTAGAACTACACAGGTCACTGACTGCTAAACTCTAAAGCAGTGTTAGAACTACACAGGTCACTGATAGCTAAACACTAAAGCAGTGTTAGAACTACACAGGTCACTGACTGCTAAACACTAAAGCAGTGTTAGAACTACACAGGTCACTGACTGCTAAACACTAAAGCAGGGTTAGAACAGTCCACACCACAGTCATTGACAGCAGACAAACAATCAGGATGACTGTGATTGCAGGCAGGGGCTGAACCAGAGGATGTCTGGATGACCTTTATCTATGACTATTTCCCAAAACTACTTGTCCAGACACACTTCGTTCCTCCATACCACTTTAATCGTACCCCCCAAAACGTACAGACCATAGCAGGACAAAGGGTCATAGTGAGAGACAATCCCCCATCAAATGACCCTCCCCAGCGACCAGCAGCAGTCAACACCACCAGACCCACAGGTGGCAGGGAGGTCATGGGTGCAGTATCCACGTGACAGTCGGAATATCCGAGTACAGGACAGTGACCAGCAGGATGACCGTGCTACACAGAGCTGTCTCTCTGCCCTGTCCAACCTCGGCCATCAAGTCATGATGGTGATTTCTAATTTAGAATTCAGAAAGTATCTCAGCGATAACACCAACCCCCTCCACGCTGCTGCTATTGCCCAGCTGCCCACCACTGCAGGTTCCTCTTTCCCCCAAAGGTACAGGACGGGGAATGCGATGTGCTCGTTATTCACCGTGTCAACGGTATCATCCTCGGGGAAATCAAATCAGTGGGGGACAGCGACTACTTCCGTACAGAGGCCACAGGCGAACAGATTATTAAGATGATCGTGAAACAAGTAAAGAAGGCAGCAGCACAGCTCAGAAACCAGGAGACAGCTCTGAGACAACCTGATTAATGACCTGATCCCAATAAGGATCATCAAGACGGTGCTTCTGCCTAACATCAGCTCTGCCCAGCTGAAATCAGCTCTGTCTGCCTCCCCGCCTCTGCTCCAGGTGAGTGTGTTATACTGCTGAGTTGATATCATTCATTATTGACAGGTGTCAGACTGCTGAGTTGATATCCTTCATTATTGACAGGTGTCAGACTGTTGAGCTGATATCAGTCATTATTGGACATCTGTCTGTCATTATGCGGAGTTGATATCATTTATTATTGGACAGGTGTCATACAGCTGATGTTAAATCATACATTATTGACAGGTGTCATACTGATGATTTTATACCATACATCATTTTATTGGTGTCATACTGATGATTTTATATATATATATATATATATATATATATATATATATATATATATATATATATATATATATATATTATTGACAGGTGTCATACTGCTGGTTTTACATCATACATTACTGACAGGTGTCATACTGCTGATTTTACATCATACATTACTGACAGGTGTCATACTGCTGATTTTACACCATACATTACTGACAGGTGTCATACTGCTGATTTTACATCATAGGTTACTGACAGATGTCATACTGCTGATTTTACATCATACATTACTGACAGTTTTTTTTTACTGACATTATTTTTTCCCCAACTTCTCTTGCCTGTGCATGCACTTAAAGTGTATTGCAATGTTTAGGTTATTATCCAGCTAAGACTGACCACTTGGCTGGATACAAACTTTATGACCTCCCTTGCATCCTTTAATAGGATTCCCAAACTTAAGGCACAAAGATTCACAAGGTGCTTATTTTCTCTTATTCTTTTTTTTTTCCAACATATATTCTAAGCATATTTTCTTTCTCTTTTTATCATCTTCTTTTGAGGGAAGCTCCAAAAGGCTACGGGAATATCAAATATTCCTTTGAATGCAATGGACACTTTTAAATTTTGAAAAGTGTCTTGCTGTAAGGTACCACAGCAGTTAAGTTAAAGTTAAAGTCTGTCCCGAGCCATAAGGCTCATCAGGCCGGTGCTTATCCCGGTTTCTGTGGCGTTAAGCGACTGAGAGTCATAGACTCCCCCTGGATAGGACGCCAGTCTATCGCAGGGTTAACCCCCAACACAAGGTTGGTACCCCTTTTACACCTGGGTGGGGTGAGAAAATAGCCGTAAAGTGCCTTTTCCAAGGGCACAACGCCATAGCCGAAAGCTGGGATCGAACCCGCAACCTTTAGATCACGAGTACAACGCCCTAACCACTAGGCCACAGCGGCGGCTACCACAGCAGGTAGAGTTTCAATCACCACCGGGACCTCTGATGAGGGCTCATCCAGGAGCCGAAACTCGAGTCAGATCAGGCCAAAGGCATGGTTCTTACACAGAAAAGCCTACAATGCTGCCACTGAAAGACATTATCTCCTACAATTTTTTTTCATTTCATTTTTTGTTGTTGAATCTTTGATAAGTCATTTTCAAAATGATTGAGAAGTTGGTACCTGCACTTGTCTTTCCTCACTTCTTTTTCCTCATAAATACATTACTGACAGGTGTTATTCTGCTGATTTTACACCCTACATTACTGACAGGTGTCATACTGCTGATTTTACATCATACGTTACTGACAGTTGTCATACCGCTGATGCACTGATCCCTGCTTTGTCACTGAATCAGGCAACATTGCAGTCCCAGTGCAATGTTAGTGTTGTCTCTTTTGCGTGTTGTACATCAGTGTTGTGTGAGGGCAGGAAGGAGTATTGGTAGACAGTGAATATATATTCAGTTTTTAGGTTGTTGTTTTTATAACCATACCCATGTGACATGCTTTGAACATTATTGACTTTAATTTTTTAAAAGCCTCCAAACAAAAAGAGTGCATCATCATCAGCATCAGCATCGTCGTCATCATCATCATCCCCATCATCATTGTCACTGTCATTATCATTATCATCATCATGACACAGTGTAAACGGTGTTAAAACACTGT